>JASVEL010007769.1:0-200045 GCA_032618575.1 Nicotiana noctiflora
TGCAACCTGTGGGGCAATGATTGCCCCTTTGTTTGACTACTTGTGCTTTACGTGATTGATTGGTTATTGTTAAATTGGTTGATTGTAGAAAGTGCTTTGTGTGAGAATTATTTGAAATGAGGAAAATGTGGAAACATGGTTGGTCGGCTTAATTAATTGTTGATGTAATTTAATGGCTTGAGTTTACTTGGGACAAAGTTTGTCCATACATACCAGTACAATTCAAGTGTACTGACGTCCCTTTTGCCGGGGGCGCTACATTCGTGTCATGATTGTAGGTGGATCGGTAGCAGGCACTTCAGCTCATCGGCAGTAGTATCCTTCTCCTTCCACTGCCCGTTTTGGTGAGCCCTTTCTTCCTCGGGGCCTTGTGTGGTTCATGCCACTCGGTTTAGATTTCATTTTGGTTTTGTAAGGTATAGCCGGAGCCTTGTTACCGGCAAGTATTGTATTTCCCTTTTGTATCCTAGAGGCTCTGTAGACATGTAAACTGTGGGACTCCAGTATTATGTATACATTATGTTATGTCGGGCGTTGTAAAAATTGAAATCTTGTTAATGAATCACTCGTATCATTTTATTTGTTTAATGTGAAGTCATTCATGATTAGTAATATATTTGGTTAATGAGAAACAGTCATCACAGGGGTAACGCGTGGGAATGAAAGGCACACAGGTCCGCTTGACTGGGGCAACCCGGTCAGGCGCCGGTCATGTTCCTCGATTTGGGGCGTGACAAACTTGGTATCCGAGCTTAAGGTTTTAAAGTGTCCTAGGATGTCTCGGAGCCGTGTCTAGTAGTGCCCTTCTTATAGGTGTGTTGTCGACCACATCATATAAGTAGGGGGCTACACGGGCATTTAGGAATTTACCTACTTCTTTGATAATCTATATCGTGCGGTAAAGTGCAATGTGGAGATATCCGTGTCTAATTCGTGCCTTGTTCCCAAATTTTCAGAATATGGCACCTAAGAAGAAGGCTAGACTCGGCCTTAGGGCCAATGCCGACCCAAGTGCAGTTGTTAATCATGTACCCGATGCCGTGGGAGAGAATGACCCACCAGTCCCGAATTTGCCTGGCCCATCTGTTCAAAACCCAAGTGTCCCTATTCCAGCTGCGGCGGAGGATGCCACCATTCCTCCTGCCAGTGTTCCTGACTCAGATACAGTTCCCGCTTCGGGCTCTGGTATCTCTAATGAAGAACTTAGGGGAGCCATCCATATGTTAACACAGTTAGTGGCTGCCCAGGCCCAGAGATCCCATGATGCCCCTGCATCCTCCAGCGGACAGGGAGATTCCTTTGGCTCCAGAGTCCACCAGTTCTTGCGATTGGCCCCTCCGGAATTTTCAGGCACCGATCCAGAGGCTGACCCACAGGAATTCCTTGATGAGATATACAAGACCCTCAGAGTGATGAAGGCTACAGATATAGAGGGGGTAGAGTTGGCCTCTTACAGGCTGGAAGGGAGCGGCACGTTCATGGTTCGAAATGTGGGAGGATTCCCGTGAGGAAGGGAGCCCTCCGGCCAGATGGGATGAGTTCGTGGATGCATTTATGGACCACTTCTTACCTGCTGAGGCAATGGCAGCCCGTGCCACGGAGTTCGAGGTCCTCAAGCAGGGCAGTATGAGTGGTTGGGAGTATCACATGGAGTTCGTAAGGTTGTCCAAATATGCTCCTCATTTAGTGTCGACCATGGATGCCCGGGTTCGACGGTTTGTTCAGGGCCTTAGCCCTTTGGTGGTGAATGAGGCCGCCACAGCAGCTTTGCACTCAGACATGAACTATGGGAGGATTGTGGGGTTTGCTCAGGCCACAGAGGCCAGGAAATTGAAGATTCGTGCAGAAAGAGAAAGTAGCAGCAGGGCCCGGTCAATGGGTCGTTCAGGGAGATCACTTCCAGGGAAGGGGTCATCAGGGCCATCCCAGTCATATGCTCGGTCCTCCGCGAGTGCACCGCCATCCGTGCACAGTCATCAGCAGGGCAGTTACTCGAGACCTGGTTCAGACAGCAGGAGGTCTCGTCAGTCTGGTCATCCTGGGGTGAGATCCCAGCAGCAAGGGAGACCTACATGCCCCAAGTGTGGGAGATTTCATACAGAAACTTGCTACCTTGACCTTCCAGTGTGCTTCGGGTGCGGGGTGAGAGGTCACATTCAGCGGGACTGCCGTGCACCCCGTCAGGGTATAGGTAGGGGATCTGCTCAGTCATCCGGTTCTTCAACTGCTACATCATCAGCGCGTACTCCAGCAGCAGCAGGGCGTGGTGCAGCTAGGGGTGGAGCTCAGGGTAGGGGTGGACCTAGCCGATTCTATGCATTGAGTGGCCGCCAAAATGCCGAGGCTTCCCCAGATGTTGTTACAGGTATCATGTCCGTTCAGACTATTGATTGCTATGCCCTTATTGATCCAGGGTCCTCCTTGTCTTATGTTACTCCATTCATTGCTTCAAGTTTTGGGATAGTACCCGAACAGCTTCACGAGCCGTTCTCTGTGTCGACTCCAATCGGTGATTCTATTACAGCCTCACGAGTCTATAGGAATTGTGTTGTTACGGTGGGTGGTCGTGATACCACAGCCGATCTTATTGAGCTTGGGATGGTAGATTTTGATGTAATTATGGGGATGGATTGGCTCTATTCGTGCTTTGCCAAACTTGACTGTCGAACGAGAGTTACGAGGCTCGAGTTCCCTAACGAGCCAGTTATTGAATGGAGAGGAAATGGTGTAGTGCCAAGGGGTAGGTTTATTTCCTACCTTAAGGCTTCGAAGATGATTAAGAAAGGGTGTATCTATCACCTGGTTCGGGTAACGGACACCACCTCGGAGGTGCCTACCCTCGAGTCCGTGCCAATTGTGAATGAATTTCCTGAAGTGTTTCCAGATGAGCTTCCAGGCATCCCGCCGGATAGGGAGATTGATTTCGGAATTGATGTATTGCCAGATACTCAGCCAATATCCATTCCACCTTACGGAATGGCGCCAGCAGAGTTAAGGTAGTAATTGACCATCTAAGAATATTATTTTATTCATATACTAGGACGCATCGGCCTACGACAACCACATAAGTCCATTGGACTAATACGATTGTAGTCATAGGAACTTCCGTTTATATATCGTGGTTGTTATTTAGTAATTGACCGTGAATGAATATATTTTGATTCATATACTAGGGCGCATCGGCCTACAACAACCACATAAGTCCATGGATGTAAGGCCCTGTAAAATTTTTGTGCATAAAACCTAGTAGCTGTGGTGTCATGGTTCGAACTCGTTATGGTCACTTCGAGTTTTTGGTCATGTCTTTTGGGCTAACCAATGCCCCAGCAGCTTTCATGGACCTTATGAATCGGGTTTTCAAGCCATTCCTAGATTCCTTTGTGATTGTATTCATTGACGATATTCTCATCTACTCTCGGAGCAGGGAAGATCATGCCGTTCACCTCAGAGCAGCATTGCAGACCCTTCTTCAGCATCAATTGTATGCCAAGTTCTCAAAATGTGAGTTTTGGTTGGAGTCCGTAGCTTTTCTAGGGCATGTTATTTCCAGTGAGGGAATTATGGTGGATCCTCGGAAGATTGCGGCAGTGAAAGATTGGCCTAGACCCACGACCCCGACAGAGATTCGCAGCTTTTTGGGTCTGCAGGGTACTATCGGAGGTTTGTAGAGGGATTCTCAACCCTCGCCTCCCCATTGACTAAATTGACGCAGAAAGCGGTTAAGTTCCAGTGGTCCGAAGCATGTGAGAAAAGTTTCCAAGAATTGAAGTCAAGATTGACCTCGGCACCAGTATTGGCCTTGCCAGAAGGCACAGAGGGATTTGTAGTCTATTGTGATGCCTCCAGAGTCGGTTTGGGATGTGTATTGATGCAGCACGGAAAAGTTATAGCTTATGCTTCCAGACAACTCAAGAACCATGAGAAGAATTATCCGACGCATGATTTGGAACTTGCAGCTGTTGTGTTTGCCTTGAAAATATGGCGACACTATCTTTATGGGGTTCATGTAGATGTGTTTTCGGACCACAAGAGCCTCCAGTATTTGTTCAAGCAGAAAGAGCTGAATCTGAGACAGCGGCGGTGGTTAGAATTACTCAAGGACTATGATATGGACATATTGTACCATCCAGGGAAGGCAAATGTGGTAGTCGACGCTCTTAGTCGGAAATCCATGGGTAGTTTGGCTCATTTGGGTGTGGATCGGAGACCCCTGGCTCGAGAGGTCTACCAATTAGCCAGCTTGGGGGTTCGTATTTCGGCGTCAGACGAGGGGGATATCTTGGTGCATAATGGATCAGAATCATCATTGGTCGCGGAAATCAAGGAAAAACAGTTCATGGATCCAGCATTGGTTCGAGCGAAGGAAGCAGTCATGGATGACAAGACCTCTGCATTTGTACTCAACAGCGAAGATGGTGTATTGTGGTGTCAAGATAGGCTATGTGTTCCGGATGTAGACGAGCTTCGGGAAAGAGTGATGGCAGAGGCTCATACTTCCAGGTATTCCGTGCACCCTGGTTCAACGAAAATGTATCACGATCTCAAGGAGATTTATTGGTGGAACGGTATGAAAAGGGATGTGGCAGGCTTTGTAGCTAAATGTCCGAACTGTCAACAAGTGAAGGCCGAGCATCAACGGCCTGGTGGATTAACTCGGCTTATAGAAATACCAAGGTGGAAATGGGAGATGATCAATATGGATTTCGTGGTGGGGTTACCTCGCACTCAGCGTAAGTTCGATTCAGTATGGGTGATAGTAGATCGACTCACCAAATCAGCTCACTTCCTGCTTGTCAAGTCCACTGATACTGCGGAGCAATATGCAAGATTGTACATCAAAGAGATAGTAAGGCTTCATGGCACTCCACTTTCTATCATCTCAGATCGCGGGGCTCAGTTCACCGCTAACTTTTGGAAGAAGTTTCAGCAAGGTTTGGGAACTCAGGTGAATCTCAGCACAGCTTTCCATCCACAGACCGATGGACAGGCCGAGCGGACCATTCAGACGCTCGAAGATATGTTGCGGGCTTGTGTCTTAGATTTTAAAGGTAATTGGGATGAACACTTGCCACCTGATAGAATTTGCTTACAATAACAGCTATCATGCTAGCATTCAAATGGCCCCGTTTGAGGCATTGTACGGGAGAAGATGTAGATCGCCAATCGGGTGGTTTGAGGTAGGTGAAGCGGAATTGCTAGAGACAGATATGGTGTACGAAGCTATGGAAAAGGTCAAAGTTATTCAGGAGAGAATGAAAACAGCACAGAGTCGTCAAAAATCCTATGCAGACGTTCGCCGAAGGGATTTGGAGTTTCAAGTCGATGATTGGGTGTTCTTGAGGGTATCTCCTATGAAAGGAGTCATGCGATTTGGAAAGAAAGGGAAATTGAGTCCTAGGTATGTCGGGCCATATCGGATCGTTCAAAGGATTGGTCAAGTTGCTTATAGGCTAGAGTTGCCTCCCGAGATGTCATCAGTGCATCCGGTATTCCATGTGTCCATGTTGAAGAAAGTGATTGGAGATCCATCCACCATCATGCCAATCGAAGCTATAGAGGTTAATGAAAATTTGTCATATGAAGAAGTTCCAGTTGCCATTCTTGATAGGCAAGTCCGTAAGTTGAGAAATAAGGAAGTTGCCTCTGTTAAAGTATTGTGGCAAAGTCAACAAGTTGAGGAGGCCACATGGGAAGCGGAAAAAGAGATGAAGGAAAAGTACCCCCATTTGTTCGATCAAGCCTAGAAGAAATTAGGTGACCCTTCTACTCCTAGTAACTGCTATCTTGTCCAAGTTGTTTCCCTCTTAGTATTAGTAAAGTCTCCTTCATTTTGTAATGAGTTAAATGTGTTGTTACCTTGGGTCACTTGAACCGTTCTTGATAAATGAAAGCCTTATAAAGATTTACGTGTTAAATAAACAACTAATAGTAAGTGTAGATTGGTAATGGTTTGTTGAGTGTACATGGTGTGTTAAAATGGTTAAATAAGGTAAGAATTCATTGAAGTGACTAGTTTATGTGCAATTGTAACAATGTGATAGAATATGTGCATTCGTTGAGGTAAGAAAGTGTATACAAGTTGTGAAAAGTGTTGTAGTTGTATATTATTGTTTGGTAATGTGTTTCGGGGGCCCTCTGACAGGTGGATATGTCCATAATACAAAGGAAACTCCGGCGAAATTTTTCTAAAATATAAGAGTTAGTCAAAATTTTGATGGTTGCATATCATGTCTTTCAAAACCAACTCATTTATTTCAAAATCCTCATTCGAGGACGAATGATCTTAAGGGGGGGAGGATGTAAGGCCCCGTAAAATTTTTGTGCATAAAACCTAGTAGCTGTGGTGTCATGGTCCGAATAATGTGTTAGGAATGCGTAGAATTCTTCGCGGCGAGTTTTGGACCCTTGGTAGTGATTTAAGTTTCAAAAATGTAGAGAATTAATTTTTCCGAAAAATGTCAAATATGCGGTCAAGAATGCGACCGCAAACCAGACATGCGGACCGCATTCTTGCCGCAAAACGTTCCAGAGAGTTGCCCAAAATCGTGTCAAAAGTGCGGTCGATATGCGATCGCATTGTCAAATCTGCGGTGCACTTTGCGACCGCAGAATCAACATGCGGTCCGCATAGTGACCGCATTCCTTAACAGAACCTGTGTAAAATTTGGGGCAATTCTGCGGTCACTATGCGGACCGCATGTTGATTCTGCGGTCGCATAGTGCACCGCATAATTGACCCCGGCCCAGATTTTTGTAACATTTTGACCCGATCTCTTCTTTAATATAACGCCTTTCTTCTTCATTTTATCATATCATCTCACCAAAATTAGAGAGAGAAGAGAGGGTTTTTAGAGAGAGAAGTTCTTCATATTCAAAGATTGTTCCAACCATTTAATTCCAAGGGATTCTAGGGCAGGGATTCAACTTCCCCAATATTTTCAAGGTAAAAACCCTAACTATTTTCTTTGATTTTCAGTTTTAATTGGGTAAAGAGAGGTTTGCATATAATAGCTTTTAAAAATAGAATTTTTACACTCATGCATGATTATTTAACTTGATTTCTAGTAAAAAGAAGTGAGTAGAAGTAAGAGTCTTCAAGAACAAGGTTGGCAAGAGTAGGATATCTTGTGTAAGCATAAAGTAGGAGGAAAAATCATCACCAGGTATGTATGGCTAATTTTGATTCTTGTGAAATCGCCTGATTGTGTGAAGTTTGTTTGTTTCGTGTTAAATTGACAAATTGTGTGAAATTCTTGATGTTGTTGTTGGATATTCAAAGTTTGTTGTCGAGCTATGAGTGATGTAAAATGAGAGTTTAATTTGGCAAAAGAATTGTGAATAATGACTATGATGGCCTATATGGCACCTTGTGGAAAACAAACGAAACACTTGAGAATTGGTTTATTGTGGAAAAAGATGAAACACTTGAATTGTGGAAATGTTGTAACATGGTTGTGATATTGAATTGAGAAGAAATTGAGAACATGAACCAATGTGTAAGTTACTTATTTGAACTTGTTGAAATTGTGTGTAGTACCTTATCTGCTGTTTGAAATTGTTGTGTTTTCAATTGTAAGGCGGGGTCGTGTTGCGCACCGCAACGTGGTGAAATAAGGTGTGGGTTGGGGTGATAAGGGTGGCCGAGGTAATAAGGGTGGTCGGGGGCAATAAGGATGGAAAGCGATCGAAATCGCTATTGAAAATTGATACAAAAATCAATAATGTGAAATTGTGAAAGGAGACAGCAGGAGAGTTTGCAACCTGTGGGGCACCGATTGCCCCTTTGTTTGACTACTTGTGCTTTACGTGATTGATTGGTTATTGTTAAATTGGTTGATTGTAGAAAGTGCTTTGTGTGAGAATTATTTGAAATGAGGAAAATGTGGAAACATGGTTGGTTGGCTTAATTAATTGTTGATGTAATTTAATGGCTTGAGTTTACTTGGGACAAAGTTTGTCCATACATACCGGTACAATTCAAGTGTACTGACGTCCCTTTTGCCGGGGGCGCTACATTCGTGTCATGATTGTAGGTGGATCAGTAGCAGGCACTTCAGCTCATCGGCAGTAGTATCTTTCATCCTCCACTGCCCGTTTTTGGTGAGCCCTTTCTTCCTCGGGGCCTTGTGTGGTTCATGCCACTCGGTTTAGATTTCATTTTGGTTTTGTAAGGTATAGCCGGAGCCTTGTTACCGGCAAGTATTGTATTTCCCTTTTGTATCCTAGAGGCTCTGTAGACATGTAAACTGTGGGACTCCAGTATTATGTATACATTATGTTATGTCGGGCGTTGTAAAAATTGAAATCTTGTTAATGAATCACTCGTATCATTTTATTTGTTTAATGTGAAGTCATTCATGATTAGTAATATATTTGGTTAATGAGAAACAGTCATCACAGGGGTAACGCGTGGGAATGAAAGGCACCCAGGTCCGCTTGATTGGATGGTCCCGAGAGGTCCGTAGGAAAATATGGGACTTGGACATGTGTCCGGAGTCGAATTCCGAGGCCTAGAGCCCAAGTTATGAATTTTTATGTGAAATTGTTTTTGATGCAATTATTAAAGGAAATAAATTAATTGACCTTGGTATCGGGCTCGTATTTTGGTTCCGACGCCCGGTACAAGTCTTAAATATTATATATGTGATTTACTGTAAAGTTTGGTGACATTTGGATGTCGTTTGAGATGTTTTGGACCTTGAGTTCCAAGTTAAGAAGTTTTGAAAATCAAAAGTATGAAAATCATGAGTTGAGGCTTGATTTGATTAAAACGAAGTGATATTGGCGATATGATCGCACGAACAAGTCCATAATGTGTTTTTGAGGTTGTGTACATGTTTGGTTTGGAGCCCGGGGGCTCGGGTAAAGATTTGATAGGCCGTTGGATGAAACTCTGAATTTTTGAACTGCTGGTTTTTCACCCAGCTGTTGGCTTCGCAATTGCGAAGTTTTCTCGCAATTGCGAAGGGGGACGGGCTCGCAAATGCGAACATTCATCGCAAATGCGAAGCCCCCTTTGACCCAGCCTTGCTCGCAAATGCGAACAATTGTTCGCATTTGCGAAGGTCCCCAGTGCCTACCTATGTTCGCAAATGCGAACAAAAGTTCGCAAATGCGAACATTCCCCACACTGCCTTGGTTCGCAAATGCGAACACTGCCTTATACAGCATGTGTTACAGCATGTGTTCGCAAATGCGAACATTAATTCGCAAATGCGAGCTGTTCGCAAATGCGAACAAATGTTCGCAAATGCGAACTTCCCAGCCTTAGCTTATTTTTCAAACTCCAGAAATTGGTCGGGGTTCGCAATTGCGAACCCATGTTCACAAATGCGATCACAGAGACCTGCAAAACACGAATTTGAGTCATTTCTTCACATTTTACAAAAACAAAACACCCATTTGCGATTCTTCAAGGATTTCTTCTTCATCAAAACGATTGTAAGTCACTTTTTACTTAATTCTTTCAATTCCTAACATCATTAAACATGTTTTTCATAAGAAATCAATGATTTTCATGGTAGAATTCTTGTTTTTGTTAGAAAATAGGGTTTTTCATAAATTGGGGAATTGGACCTCGAATTGAGGTCCGATTTTGGAACAAATCATATACATGAACTCGTGGGGGGATGGGTAACCGGATTTTGGTCCTAACCCCGAATTCCGACCATGTGGGCCCGGGGTTGAAATTCACTATTCATGGCAGAATGTTGTAAAAGTTGTATTTGGTATTAAGAATTAGTTTGTTGAGTAGAATTGATGATATTAAATCAATTGTGTATAGATACGGTTGGATTGGAGCCAAATTGAAAGAAAAGACATTTCCACGAAGTGAATTGTTCATAAGCATTCGAGGTAAGTGTTTGTTCTATCCTAGCTTGAGGGAATAGGATTATGTGTTATGTATTATGTGATCGAGTGCGGTGTATGGGCTGTGGTGACGAGCATCCATACACCGGCGTCTAGTATGACCGTGAGTCGTTGGAAAATGATATTTTGAGATATATTACAGGTGAATTGTTATTGTTCTCCCTTGTTGGGACTTGTTGTGAAGATAATTATTGATTGCCCTTGATGGGACGATTTATGAATTGTTGTTTCTTTCTCTGCCCTTAACTGTGATTGTTATTTGGGTGAGGAAGAGGGATAATGCACGAAGGGTGATGCCGTGCCATGTTTATTTATTTATGCACGAAGGTTAATGTCGTGCCATGTTTATTTATTGATTATGCACGAAGGATCATGTCGTGCCCTGTTATTGATTATGCACGAAGGATCATGCCGTGCTCTGTTATTGAACCATGTACGAAGGATCATGCCGTACTATGGATGTGAGGATGAGAGTAAAAGCACGAAGGGTGATGCCGTGTACTTTATTTGTTTATTTGGTGAGGATGAGAGTAAAAGCACGAAGGGTGATGCCGTGCAATTGCTTGCTATTTCTTGAAGTGATATTATTCGTGTTTACATTATACTTTGTTTTCTTTGTGAAATTATTAATCTGTGGTTAATTGTTGAATTCTTTAAGATATTCCTTATTGTGTTATTACTTGATTATTTCTTGTTATTTTGTGGTACACACATATATATTGAATTGCACAGGTTTATGTGAGTGTATGGTCCTAGGCTTGTCACTACTTCGCCGGGATAGGCCAGGCACTTACCAGCACATGGGGTCGGTTGTGCTGATATTACACTTCTGTGCGTTTTTGCACAGGTCCAGGTTACGATCAGGAGCAACAGCAGCAGTAAATAGATTGCGTGGGAGTTGATCATATTTGAGACCGAGGTAGCTTGCGGACGTCCGCAGGCCCGGCGTCTCTCTCTTTATTTATGTTATTAGCTGGAGTCTCTTTGTTCCGAGACAAACAGAATTATGTTATATTTCCTTCAGACTTTTATGTGTAGTATTCCGTAGTAGTTCGTGAGTTGGTGACTCCACGTCTTGGGTAGAGGATTTCAGTATGATTGTCACCTTGTGATTTGTTATTTCCATTTCGATAAAGTATTCCGCATTTATTTAATTAAAATTGTGTTAAAAACAGGATAGTATGAATACAGTGGCTTGCCTAGCTACCACGAGTAGGCGCCATCACGATCCCGATGTTGGGGAAAAAATCCGGGTCGTGACAAGTTGGTATCAGAGCTCTAGGTTACATAGGTCTCACCACTCACGAACAAGCTTAGTAGAGTTTGAGAGGTAGGTACGGAGACGTCCGTACTTGTCCTCCAGAGTCTATTGAGTTAGGAAAAAGTCTCTCATTTGTTCTTTCTTGTCGTGCGACTTGTTCCTCAATTACTGATTGAATTTCTATTCTGTTCTTCGCAGATGGTAAGGACACGCACTTCTTCATCCGCTGACCAGCAGCCCGAGCCCCAGACAGCTCCCGTGAGGGGCAGGGGCCAAGGCCGTATCAGAGGCCGTGGTAGGGGTAGAGCTCAGCCCCAGGCAGCTACCCGAGAGGTGGAGCCTCATATTGAGATTGACGAGGAGGTTCCGGTTCCAGCAGCTCCAGTGGGCCCAGCTCAGGTCCCAGGAGAGGCTTTATTTACCCCGGATCTCCGGGATGCTTTGGTCAGAATAGCAGGATTCATGGACAGCATTGCCAGAGCGGGTTTATTATCGGTTGCCCCAGCCACTTCTCAGGCTGGAGGAGGGGCCCAGACTCCTATTGCTCATACTCCGGAGCCAGTAGCTCCTCAGCCTCAGGCACCAGTAATTCAGCCAGCTGTGGCTACTCAGTCAGGTACCACGGCTCATGCCGGTGATGGAACGGCCATGACTTCTGATTCGTTATGGAGGCTTGATCGGTTCTCCAAGCTATTTACCACTACATTCGGTGGAGCCGCATCAGAGGATCCTCAGGACTTTTTATTCAGTTGCCATGAGATTCTCAAGACTATGGGGATCGTGGAGACAAACGGAGTTGACTTCTGTACCTTCAGGCTTGCAGGATCCGCCAAGACTTGGTGGAGAGATTATTGCTTGACTCGACTAGCAGGGTCCCCAGCTTTATCATGGGACCAGTTTGCGGAACTATTTATGGAGAAGTTTCTCCCTGCTACTCAGAGGGATGTACTTCGGAGGCAGTTTGAGCGCCTCCATCAGGGCACTATGACAGTTACACGGTATGAGACGAGATTTATCGACTTGGCTCGTCATGCAGTGGTGATACTTCCCACGGAGCGGAAGAGGGTCCGCGATTTATAGATGGGCTTAATCAGCCAATTAGACTCCGGATGGATATGGGCGTGGGGAGTGACATATCATTTCGGGAGGCGGCCAATGCAGCACGCGAGTTGAGATGGCTCTTGCTAGGGGAGGCGGTTATTCTTCGGATAAAAGGCCTCGTCATTCAGGCGAGGTTTGGTGGTTCTTCCTCCGGTAGCGAGAGAATCCTTTGATAGAGGCCGGTCCTCCGGGCCTTTTCATTCCGCCCTTCGAGCTTCACAGGGTGGATCACGTGATCGTGGTTTTCGGGGGAATTATTCGGACCGGTCTCCTATTAATGCTCGGCCTCTTCGAGTGTTCGTGGAGGCCATTCGAGTCGTCAGGGCCAGCAGCCCTATCAGTCCAAGAGTTGCTACGGTTGTGGCGACCCAGGTCATTTTATCAGGAATTGCCCTATAGCAGCGGGCAACTCTCAGCAGCGAGGCCCTCGTCCAATGATTTAGGCCCCAGCTGACCCTCAGCCTGCCCAGCCAGCGAGGCGGGGGTAGAGATTATAGAGGTGGAGGTCGAGACCGTAGAGTTGGAGACCGTCCAGCCAGAGGTAGAGGTCAGCCAGTTGATGGTCGTCCTAGAGACGCAGCTCAGAGGGGAGGTGCAGATCCCCGATTCTATGCTTTACCGGCCAGGCCAGAGGCAGAGGCATCAGATGCCGTGATTACAGGTACTATTCTTGTGTGTGGCAGAGGTGCTTCAGTATTATTTGACCCGGGATCTACATATTCCTATGTGTCTTCCTACTTCGCACCGTATTTGGTCGTGCCCGCCTATGCTCTGGATATTCCAGTTTATGTGGCTACACCAGTGGGTGACTCCATTGTAGTCGATCGGGTGCATCGTTCGTGCGTAGTTATATTTGGGGGTCTTGAGACCCGTGTGGATCTGTTGCTTTTGGATATGGTAGATTTTGATGTCATATTGGGGATGGACTGGTTGTCCCCATACCATGCTATTCTTGATTGTCATGCTAAGACTGTCACCTTAGCCTTGCCGAATCACCCCGATTAGAGTGGAAGGGTACCTCAAGCCACTCCGTTCGCACTGTTATTTCTTATGTTAAGGCTCGACGTATGGTCGAGAAGGGGTGTCTAGCTTATTTGGCTTATGTTCGTGATTCCAGCGCAGAAGTTCCTTCCATTGAGTCGGTCCCTATTGCACGGGAATTTCCTGAGGTTATTCCTTCAGACCTGCCGGGCATGCCACCCGACAGGGATATTGATTTCTGTATTGATCTGGCACCGGGTACTCAGCCCATCTCTATTCCACCCTATCGTATGGCCCCACCGGAACTAAAAGAGTTGAAAGATCAGTTGCAGGACCTTCTTGAGAAGGGCTTTATCAGGCCCAGTGTTTCCCCCGGGGAGCACCTGTGTTATTTGTAAAGAAGAAGGATGGCTCGATGCGGATGTGTATTGATTACCGGCAGTTAAACAAGGTGACTATCAAAAATAAATATCCACTGCCGAGGATTGATGATTTGTTTGACCAGCTCCAGGGAGCGAGGGTATTCTCTAAGATAGACTTGAGATCGGGCTACCATCAGCTGAAGATCAGGGCGGCTGACATTCCTAAGACAGCCTTTCGCACTAGATATGGGCATTATGAGTTCTTGGTCATGTCCTTCGGGTTGACCAATGCCCCAGCGACATTCATGGAGTTAATGAATCGGGTGTTCATGCCTTACTTAGATCTATTCGTGATAGTCTTTATAGATGACATCCTGGTGTACTCCCGCAGCTAGGAAGAGCACGGGCAGCACCTCAAAGTGGTTCTTCAGACTCTGAAAGATAACCGACTATATGCCAAATTTTCTAAATGTGAGTTCTGGCTGAGTTCGGTAGCATTTCCGGGTCACATTGTATCGGTGGAAGGTATTCGGGTAGACCCAAAGAAGATTGAGGCGAGTCCGGAATTGGCCTCGACCGGCTTCGGTGGTCGAGATCCGGAGTTTCTTGGGATTAGCGAGGTTACTACCGTCGATTTGTAGAGGGTTTTCTTCTATTGTAGCCCCGATGACCGGGTTGACCCAAAAGGGTGTCTAGTTTCAGTGGTCGAGAGGAGTGTGAGGCGAGCTTTCGAAGCTCAAGACGGCCTTGACCACGGCACCGGTGTTGATACTACCTACGGGTACGGGGCCTTATACGGTTTATTGTGACGCATCTCATACGGGGCTTGGAGCGAGTATTGATGCGGGATGGTAAGGTTATCGCTTATGCTTCGAGGCGATTAAAGATACATGAGAAGAATTATCCGGTTCATGATCTTGAGTTAGCAGCAGTGGTTCTTGTTTGATCAAGCGGAGGCATTATCTATATGGTGTGACATGTGAGGTGTACAATGATCACAAAAGCCTACAGTACTTGTTCAAACAGAAGGAGTTGAATCTACGAGAGCGGAGATGGTTAGAGTTGCTAAAAGACTATGATGTTACTATATTATATCACCCAGGTAAGGCCAATGTGGTGGCCGATGCATTGAGTAGAAAGTATGCCGGCATGGGTAGTCTTGCATATATTCCGGTCAATCAGAGACCATGAGTCGGATTCTGAGGCCTAGAGCCCAACCGGTTCGTGAGATTAGACATTTCCGAGCCTAGCAGGGTGTTAGCCTGCACGGTCGCTTGTTCTTCATTATTAGAGCGTATCCGTGAGAGGCAATTTGATGATCCTCATTTGCGTGAGTTGAGAGATACAGTACAGTGGGGAGGTGCCACAAAGGTAAATCTAGATGATGATGGGGTATTGAGATTGCAGGGTCGAGTTTGTGTGCCCAATGTCGAAGGGATTCGAGAGTTGATCTTAGCGAGGGCCCACAGTTCATGGTATTCTATTCACCCGGGCACCGCGAAGATGTACCAGGACTTACGACAGCACTATTGGTGGCGCAGAATGAAGAAAGATATCGTTGCGTATGTCGCTCGGTGTCTAAATTGTCAGCAGGTGAAATATGAGCACCAGAGACCTGGTGGTGTATTCCAGAAGATTGAAATTCCCGAGTGGAAATGGGAGCGGATCACTATGGACTTCGTTACTGGACTTCCTTTGACTCGGAGGAAATTTGATGCTATTTGGGTCATTGTTGATAGGCTGACCAAGTCAGCACACTTTATTCCGGTATTTGTCTCCTACTCGTCGGAGAGGTTAGCGGAGGTTTACATTAGGGAGATTGTTCGTCTCCATGGAGTGCCGGTATCTATTATCTCCGATCGGGGAACACGGTTTACCTCGCGGTTCCGGAGAGCGGTCCGGCGGGAGTTAGGCACTCGGGTTCAGTTGAGTACGACATTTCATCCTCGGACGGATGGCCGGTCGGAGAGGACTATTCGGATTCTCGAGGACATGCTTCGAGCCTCGTGTTATTGATTTCGGAGGCTCGTGGGACCGGTTTCGCCATTAGCGGAGTTCGCCTACAATAACGGTTACCAATCTAGCATCCAGATGGCCCCGTACGAGGCGTTGTGTGGTAGGCGATGTCGATCACCGGTCGGATGGTTTGAACCGGGAGAGGCTCGGTTGTTGGGTACGGACTTAGTTCGGGAGGCCTTAGATAAGGTCAAGACTATTCGGGAGAGATTGCGTTCGGCTCGGTCCAGGGAGAAGACTTATGCGGATCGTAAAGTTCGAGATGTGGATTTCATGGTTGGTGAACGAGTATTGCTCCGAGTGTCGCCTATGAAGGGCGTGATGAGGTTTGGGAAGAAGGGCAAGCTCGGCCCTAGGTATATTGGCCCATTTGAGATTCTAGACAGAGTGGGAGGGGTGGCTTACAGACTAGCTTTGCCGCCTAGCTTATCAGCCGTGCATCCGGTTTTTCATGTATCTATGCTTCGGAGATACCACGGCGATCCCACACATGTGTTAGACTTCAATACTGTCCAATTGGACAATGATCTATCTTACGAAGAGGAGCCGGTAGCCATTCTAGACAGGCAGGTTCGACAGTTGAGGTCGAAGAGTTATCCTTCTATGCGTGTTCAGTGGAGAGGTCAGCCTCCTGAGGCATCGACCTGGGAGTCCGAGTCTGATATGCGGAGCCGCTACCCACATTTGTTTCCTGACTCAGGTACTTCTTTCTTTTGTCCATTTGAGGACGAACGATTGTTTTAGAGGTGGAGATTGTGACGACCCAAAGGGTCATCACTTATTTAATTAATCATTTCGAGCTTCGAGGCCTTGAAAACCTCATTCTATGTTGCCTCGATTTACGTGCACGATCCGAGCATGTAGCCGGAAAGATTTTGTGATAGAAAATATGAATTCTATGAGAAATTTGGATAAAAGTGATATTAATATTGATATGGTTGACTTCGGTCAACATTTTCGGTAAACGGATCCGGACCCGAGATTGGATGGTCCCGGGAGGTCCGTAGGAAAATATGGGACTGGGACATGTGTCCGGAGTCGAATTCTGAGGCCTAGAGCCCAAGTTATGAATTTTTATGTGAAATTGTTTTTGATGCAATTATTAAAGGAAATAAATTAATTGACCTTGGTATCGGGCTCGTATTTTGGTTCCGACGCCCGGTACAAGTCTTAAATATTATATATGTGATTTTTGTAAAGTTTGGTGACATTTGGATGTCGTTTGAGATGTTTTGGACCTTGAGTTCCAAGTTAAGAAGTTTTGAAAATCAAAAGTATGAAAATCATGAGTTGAGGCATGATTTGATTAAAACGAAGTGATATTGGCGATATGATCGCACGAACAAGTCCATAATGTGTTTTTGAGGTTGTGTACATGTTTGGTTTGGAGCCCGGGGGACTCGGGTAAAGATTTGATAGGCCGTTGGATGAAACTCTGAATTTTTGAACTGCTGGTTTTTCACCCAGCTGTTGGCTTCGCAATTGCGAAGTTTTCTCGCAATTGCGAAGGGGGACGGGCTCGCAAATGCGAACATTCATCGCAAATGCGAAGCCCCCTTTGGCCCAGCCTTGTTCGCAAATGCGAACAATCGTTCGCATTTGCGAAGGTCCCCAGTGCCAGCCTATGTTCGCAAATGCGAACATTCCCCAACACTGCCTTGGTTCGCAAATGCGAACCATTGTTCGCAAATGCGAACACCGCCTATACAGCATGTGTTCGCAAATGCGAACATTAGTTCGCAAATGCGAACTGTTCGCAAATGCGAACAAATGTTCGCAAATGCGAACTTCCCACCCTTAGCTTATTTTTCAAACTCCAGAAATTGGTCGGGGTTCGCAATTGCGAACCCATGTTCGCAAATGCGAACACAGAGACCTGAAAAACACGAATTTGAGTCATTTCTTCACATTTTACAAAAACAAAACACCCATTTGCGATTCTTCAAGGATTTCTTCTTCATCAAAACGATTGTAAGTCACTTTTTACTTAATTCTTTCAATTCCTAACATCATTAAACATGTTTTTCATAAGAAATCAATGATTTTCATGGTAGAATTCTTGTTTTTGTTAGAAAATAGGGTTTTTCATAAATTGGGGAATTGGACCTCGAATTGAGGTCCGATTTTGGAACAAATCATATACATGAACTTGTGGGGGGATGGGTAACCGGATTTTGGTCCTAACCCCGAATTCCGACCATGTGGGCCCGGGGTTGAAATTCACTATTCATGGCAGAATGTTGTAAAAGTTGTATTTGGTATTAAGAATTAGTTTGTTGAGTAGAATTGATGATATTAAATCAATTGTGTATAGATACGATTGGATTGGAGCCAAATTGAAAGAAAAGACATTTCCACGAAGTGAATTGTTCATAAGCATTCGAGGTAAGTGTTTGTTCTATCCTAGCTTGAGGGAATAGGATTATGTGTTATGTGTTATGTGATCGAGTGCGGTGTATGGGCTGTGGTGACGAGCATCCATACACTGGCGTCTAGTATGACCGTGAGTCGTTGGAAAATGATATTTTGAGATATATTACAGGTAAATTGTTATTGTTCTCCCTTGTTGGGACTTGTTGTGAAGATAATTATTGATTGCCCTTGATGGGACGATTTATGAATTGCTGTTTCTTTCTCTGCCCTTAACCGTGATTGTTATTTGGGTGAGGAAGAGTGATAATGCACGAAGGGTGATGCCGTGCCATGTTTATTTATTTATGCACGAAGGTTAATGCCGTGCCATGTTTATTTATTGATTATGCACGAAGGATCATGCCGTGCCCCTGTTATTGATTATGCACGAAGGATCATGCCGTGCCCTGTTATTGAACCATATATGAAGGATCATGCCGTACTATGGATGTGAGGATGAGAGTAAAAGCACGAATGGTGATGCCGTGTACTTTATTTGTTTATTTGGTGAGGATGAGAGTAAAAGCACGAAGGGTGATGTCGTGCAATTGCTTGCTATTTCTTGAAGTGATATTATTCGTGTTTACATTATACTTTGTTTTCTTTGTGAAATTATTAACTGTGGTTTATTGTTGAATTCTTTAAGATATTCCTTATTGTGTTATTACTTGATTATTTCTTGTTATTTTGTGGTACACACATATATATTGAATTGCACAGGTTTATGTGAGTGTCTGGTCCTAGGCTTGTCACTACTTCGCCGGGATAGGCCAGGCACTTACCAGCACATGGGGTCGGTTGTCGTGATACTACACTTCTGTGCATTTTTGCACAGGTTCAGGTTACGATCAGGAGCAGCAGCAGGAGTAAATAGATTGCGTGGGAGTTGATCATATTTGAGACCGAGGTAGCTTGCAGACGTCCGCAGGCCCGGCGTCTCTTTCTTTATTTATGTTATTAGCTGTAGTCTCTTTGTTCCGAGACAAACAGAATTATGTTATATTTCCTTCAGACTTTTATGTGTAGTATTCCGTAGTAGTTCGTGAGTTGGTGACTCCACGTCTTGGGTAGAGGATTTCAGTATGATTGTCACCTTGTGATTTGTTATTTCCATTTCGATAAAGTATTCCGCATTTATTTAATTAAAATTATGTTAAAAACAGGATAGTATGAATACAGTGGCTTGCCTAGCTACCACGAGTAGGCGCCATCACGATCCCGATGTTGGGGAAAAAAATTCGGGTCGTGAAGAAGTCTCCCATTTAAACAAACGACGGCGTTTTGAGAGTAAAGAATCCTTGCCGTTGATCTTGACTAATCCAAGGGACAGGAATCCACAAGACACAGCTGGTATATATTGCCCATCTCCCGTTCAATATCATTATATCACACACATATACAATCATATAGAAACCCTAGCCGCCTCTTAACCTCTCTTCTTCTTCTTCTGGTCTCCCATGGAGACCTGCCGGCAAACCTATTTCAGTCACCTTCTCCGGCTCAGGCGAGCCTCCAACACCCTATCCTTCATACACAAACCCTTCAGGCCACCATAAAACCCCACCAAAACTAAAAAAACTCCCCTATTCTTGAAACTCTGTTCGCCGGAACCTTAGCCGGCGACCTCACAAAGTATGAACCAAGGCTTGAGATTAACACACATGTACCATTTCAAGGTGATCTTTCACCTCATCTAGGTGGTTAGTCTCGAATATCCATGTAACATCTCGAATACAAGAAAAATACTCACCGGAACCCTACTCCGGCGAGTACCCAAAAATAACCCTACCCCCCAAAACACTATACTAAGCCTCTAGACCACCCCCACATACATCAAAATCAAACCCACAGCCCCGTCTGAAAGATCTAGTACTCAGAAGACTAAAAGTCTTCAAAGTTCTGGAAATCTAGAAAAAATGAAAAGAAAGAAAGAAAAAAAGAAAGAAAGAAGAAAGAAAGAAAGAAAGAAAAAGAAAAGGAAAAAGCCCAAAAAAAAGCTATGTTTACTATCTCTGTTTCTATTTCTTGATTGCTATATATCTTAAAATGTTTATGTACTCGTCTTCTATGTCTACTTGAGCCTATCTCTTCTGCATTCTTAAAGAATAAAGATTTATCTTTGTTTGTGTGAATCTTACACATGTCTAAGTCTGCTAAAGTGTTCTTAGGGTTTTTGGTGTTAACCACGCATGAATCATGTGTTAATAAGTCTGTTTTATGTGTTTGTTCATCATACTCTGTCTAAAATTGAGTTTTGGTTAGTTGGAATTCAACCATTACCAAACTTCTCCTCTGAGTTCTGATTGATTGAAAATTAAGTTGTGATTAAGGCTATATGTGCAAAATAACATAAAACTGGCTATATTTATAATTTGATTCATTAGTGAGTTCATTCTGAATCTTTGGATGCTTTTGTAGCTTGGGTCATAAGTGTAAAGGGTCTTGTGGCTATTTCTGAAAGTTAAGTCTGTTTATTAAGTGGCTACTTCTGTGAGTTAAGTCTGATTATTAAGTGGCTATTTCTGTTGTTGAGTGGTTATACTGATTAATTAGTTGTATTTCTATTAAGTGGCTATTTATGAAAACTATCTTTGTTTGTTGAGCGGCTGTACTTCTACTAAAAGGCTATGTTTTAAATAGTGGTCATATTGTAATAAGTGATTGGGTTTTGATAAATGTTGGCTAATAATGAAAGGGTTTGGGGTCTAAATTGGCTAAGTCTTAAAACATCTATAATTAGTGATTACTTATTAAATAATTCTCAACCCTAGTTCTGTCAGATCTTAGGTAGGTCGGGTAATTTGGAATAAAGACAAAAGGTATAAAAGGAATAGTAAATGGCATTTCTGAAGATTTAATAGAGCCTATAAGGCTAAAAATGACTTTAGTGCCTAGTATTTTTACAATTACTTATAAAACAAAGGGCAAACTAGGCAGAATAAAAAGATATTTGTGTAACAAACCTTAGCAAGTGAGGGTAACTAGGTAAAATACACCTAATAGAACCCTATAGAATTGCCTAGAACCTTCTAGCAGGGGTACTAAGGCATTTCGACACAATCCAAATAGACTACACTATAAATAATTGAAACGAATAAGGGGAGGGAAATGAAATTAACTTATTTGAATTTCCTCCCAATTCCTCCCAAAATACCTCTATAAATAGGCTATTAATAAGCCTGAAGAGGGGGTTCAAAAAATTCTGGTTCAGAAGTTAAAAAAGGATTCCACATATTATAGGTCTTAGCTGATTAACTTGGGTGTTGATTTGGAAATTTTTGCGGGGTCGACTCTTCTTCAATTAATCTTGACTTTGGTGAATTCCTTGATTCTACTTGGTTGATTTGATGTATTCTATATTTGGGATTTTGTTAGCTGCTTTACTGTGATCAACTTTTCTCGTTGTTGTTGCTGTATTGCTGCTATTAGTTGCTGATTATTCTTCCTCTACAAAGCCCTAGACTCATAGACTTGTTTTGAATCAGGTACACTTCTGCTTCTGAAGTTGTAATTGCAATTATGATGAAGGAATGAAGTTGAATAGATTTTTGATGAATTTATTTCTGTTTTTCTCTTTAGTTGTAGTTATAATTCATAGAATCATTGTAATTCATTAGGAATGGTTGTAATAACTAACAACTGTATGAGTTCGAGATAGATTAGAGTATAGAAGTTCACATAGTAATTAAACAAAATTTAGTAATTAGACTATCACCTAATTCAAAACTAAAAACAGACTAATACAAAAACCATCACACTTAGGTAAATAAATACGATTTTGAAATTGGACGTATAAATTGGTATCTAGCTAATCATGATAGTTAAACTATGAATTTAGATGAGTTTAACCTAAAAGGAAATGAATGGCTTAAGTTTAAATTGTATTATCGTATAGCTTCACTTAAAAATAACGTATCTACATATATAAGTTTTAGATTTCTGTAATAATTCAAGCATGTTCAGTTAATGTTGCAACATTGCCTTGCTTTAGTTAAATAAGTGATAAAATAATCCTGCAAGCCAGTATCATAATAATGACTCGAGTATCTAGAATAATAGTACTATTATAAAATTTCTATCTTAGAATGTTCAATTAGTTATTAGGATATGAAATTAGCAATGATTGAGATGTAATTTGATACCTCTTGAAATAATATGATTTTTACTGATTTTTCCTATCGTCTGAATTACATTTGCTCAATATGCTTTGAAGTTGCTAAACTGGTCTTTATTTCGTTCATTTACTCTGGGCCTAGTCGTGAATATAGGCCCAGGTTTCATTAATGTAATATCTGAGTTCTCAAGTAGAGGCAGTAGCACATATTGGGCTACAAATGCCCATTCGTTCTTAGTAATGGACTCTTAAAGTAGTCCAAAGTCCAGGCCCAGCTATAAATAAATGGCCTGGACCCTGATATCATAGTCTAAAAATTAACACAAAAACAAGATGCAAATTAAGAAGAAAAAACAGAATAGAAAAACATAGTATCCGACTAAGTTTGGACTTTAAAATAAGGGATGAGCCTCGTCTTGAAGATGAAAAGATATACGGGGCCCCTAAACGGATTTCAATATAAATTGTTAGACTCGGAAGGACCGTTTAGCAAATTTCACGGTCCTTCCTAAAGTTTATAAGACGTAGACGTTATAGGCGCGATTAAAAATTACATTCCTAATACGGGTGCACATTTATGTGACCCAAATCTCAAATCTCGACGAAGCTGAAATGCATTAAAGTCACAGGCGTACTGGCTGCGGTGTGACTCAAAATGCGTTTGTTTAGAATGGCTGTTACCTATTTGGGGGGCGAGCCGCTCGACCTCCACTGCTTCCTATCAAAGGTCATGTCCTCGGAAATTTGAAGTCTCGCCATGTCCTGCCTGATCACCTATCCCCAATACTTCTTAGACCGCCCACTACCTCTTCTCGATCCCTCCAAAGCCAGCCACTCACACCTCCTTACCGGAGCATTTGGACGTCTCCTCTGAACGTGCCCGAACTATCTAAGGCGACATTTACGTTGGCAAATTATTTATTTATAAAGACACAAACATTAAACTCTAGTAACATGTTTTAGTGTTATGCAAATTTTGGTTCAAAGTGAAAATATAGCTGGGTGGTTGAGATGCTATATAAACCCACACCAAAGACCCATAATCATTTAGGGATCGATCGTGGCTAGGGTCGAATCCACCCCCTTATTGTTTTATTAGGTTAACCTGACCATTTTTAATTTAAGCCTTGAATGAACTCGTTTAAACTTACAAACTCTAAAAAATTAATATCACTTAGAAATGTGATGAGATGAATAATATCTTTCTTCGTTTAATTAGAATTTTCAAGTTTGAACTCTAAAACCAGAGAATTTCTTTGAAGTAAGAAACCTCAATCTTTAATTGCCTCTATGCGGCATGAACCCAAGAATCAAAACTACGTAAAAGTTCGGGAATAAAATTTACATAGAGTAAACTAATAGAACTACCGATAAGATAATATACTTGAAAAGAGAGAGGAAAAAAGAAAAGGAAGAATAACGTGATACACATTTGTTTTATAGGCACGGAAGATGACAAGCATTACTTGCATCGATCATCTAATATATTAACAACAACAATAACTACCCAGTATAGTCCCACAAGGTGAGGTCTGGGGAGGGTAATATGTAGACAAGCTTTACTCCTACCCAAAGGGTAGAGAGGCTGTTTCCAATCGACCCTCGGCTTAGAAAAGGAAAAGGAAAGCAACAACAAAAATAAAAACAAAAGAGCATTAGTAACGGCAGAAATCGCATAAATAGTTATCTAAACATAAGAATTATACATAAAATGACATGCAATAATATCAAACAATAACTACCATAAATAACTACCATAAGGGGGACACAATCCAATGCACGAATCATCTATGAGTCGCCCTGACAAGCCTCACCCAACCCCGGGAAAGGAGTACAAAAAATTCTAGGGGCCCCTATCCTACAATCGTGATACTAGACCTCCAGGCTTTTCTATCAAGGGTCATGTGTTTGATATCTGTATGGGTATCCGATAAATTCAGATTTATCGGATACCCATACAGATGACAAAATATTACCTCTCTTTTTTCTTTAATTATCTATTTTTTTTACTGTGATTATTGTTTCTCTTTATATGTATCCTCCTTTGTCGATTTCCTTATCCTTTTTTTGACTGTGATTATTGAAACGAGAGTTTATCGAAAATAATCTCTTTACCTTCTAAAAATAAAAGTAAGATATACTTATTTATTACATTTCTCATATCCCACTTATGAGACTGTACTGAGTATGTTGTTGTATTGTGTAAGGTCCATTAGATGAGTAAAAACTTTGTAATAATTTAATTCTCAAACCTCGAAACCTCTAATTAAGGATATGTTTAGTCATAGATTTCCAAATAGTTTTTGAAAAAAGTTGATTTAGGTGAAGTTTGATTGAAATTGAAAATGTGTTTAGACATAAATTTTGGAGCAAGTTTTGACATGTTAAAAAGTCATTTTTTTTGGAGTTAAATAACAACAACAACTCAGTATAATCCCTCTTACAGTTTGTTTGGATGGTTGTTCCTCGTTGTATTGTATTGTTATCCCAAAATAATATTTGTTTTGATTGTTTCATTAAAATTGGTTGTATTGTATTGTTAAATTCATTATTCTGAAACAATGAAAAGTTCCCCTTTTTGAAACAACCGATTTGGTGTGGTGGGATTGTTTCCTATTTTTCTTTCCAATTATGTCCTAACTTATTACAACATAATTCTATTTTACCATTTATCTTTTTTCTATTTTAACTCTAAATCTCTAACTTATAATCTACTTTATTTTTTTCTAGACTAATGTTAAAGGTATTTTGTTGCCTCCTGTTTTATTTTTCTTCTAATTTGCTTTTAACACAATTCTAATTAGTTTGTTCCTTTGTTTTGCCTTTTTTTGTCTCGCTCCTTTGTTATGCTTCGTTATTGTGTTTTGTCTTCTTTTGTTTTGTTTTTTAAAATTATTTTTATACATAATTTTGATAAATTTAATATTTAAACAATTAAGGGTATTTTAGTAAATTTATCAGTTACAGTACAATATTATACAGTCAAACCAAACAACAAAATAGTATTTAACAATAACAAACAAATTTATCCAAACATTGTATTCATAAAATGATATTGTACAATACGATACAATACAATACAATACATTATAAAACGATAGGAAACAATGATCCAAACAGAGTGTTAGTGAGTCTGGGGAGGGTAGTGTGTACGCAGATCTTATCCCTACCCTAGGTTGAGAGGCTGTTTCCAAATAAACCTCTGGCATCCTTCCCTCCAAGAATTTCTCATCTTGCTCTTGGTGAGACTTTGAAGTTAAAAAGTACCAAAAAGAGGTTTTAAGCTATATTAAGTAAAAGAGGGGTTTTTCTCAAAACTTATAACTAAACCTACTAAGGAGTCGTTTGGTTAGAAAGATATTATCTCGAGATTAGTTATTTCATTTTTCATAGGGATAAAAAATATTGCAATCTCAAGATAGATAATTCCAAAATCAATTATACCTTTTTTTTTCTTCAATCAAATATGAAATAAACTATTCTTAAATTTAGTTTCAGGATTAATTATTCGTTATCTCTCGTACCAAACTAACCATAAGGGTGAAGGACTATTCAATCACAGCCATTGATGGTAGATGAACCCTATTTCGTTTGTTAATAGAAACTCAAAGTGAAATTTCAGTTTACTTTTCAAAGTACAATATCTTACAGTATCTAATGTAGGTAAAATTAGGGACTATACTCCAGTTTTACTTACAGTAAAAACCATAATAACACGTAAGAAACAATTTTCAAGAAGAGACTGCACATATTGCAGAGTTTCTGCAAACACTGCAAACATAAGAGAACTTTCCGCACATAGTAATGATGAAACACTCACAGACAGAACAAAAGCATCTCTACTCAACACTATAACTAATGCTATTTAAAACTAGAGCAAGTACTTTTGCTATACCTCTGCTAGTACTTTTTGTCTTGGAAAGTGCACCGTTATGATTTTTTATTTATTTACTTTCTTTAAGATATAATCTATAAAACTGTTCTCGTATCAAAATTAAGACTAGAGAATCTTGCAGTCATAATTTATGCGTTATTTATTAAGTTGAAAATGTTGATTAGAATTTATTTATATATAGAAAAGGAAAATGGTTGACCAAGGCCATATATGTTATTTCATAAAAATTTCATGTATTTATTTCATAAATGCAAAATATATGTGGATTCCACATTCCTCTAGCTACAATTCTCCTTTAAATGCACTATGCATGTGTTGATTACACGATTTGTGTAGTGAAGTCGAGGCCAGCCAATAGAGCATTTAACTCCTCATATATCTGACAGTTACTAATCATAAATAAGCTTAAAACAAGCATATTGTAACCAGCAATACGGACATAACTGCGATTACAAGAAAAGCCAACCCAAATCCAGCTCGCAATCGGGGTGTCACAAGTCATGAGCTACTACAGAGTTTAATAACTACTACAAGACTGTATCTTAGAACATAGTCCGATGATAACGAAGTATAGATAATAAATAAGAAACGAGAGTTGTGGACGCTGACAGTTACCTCGTATAATAAGAAAAGTTAATATGATATAAATTATGAATAGTTACGAGATAACAATTCACTATATAAAAATATATAAAAAATACTCAGAGATCAAAAATATAAAGAGAGGTACACACAGTGCAAATGTCCAAATTTGATAACCACGATAACAGATAAGCAAGATATGTGACGGTGTTGACCACGACACAGAGTCTGACGGTCGTCCGAATGAAGGCTGACGACCAGGAGCAAGCAGCTGAGATAGGATAATAATGGTAACTTAAGCTTAGAAATAGACAAAAAGAATATTCATTTGTGTATTCTTTATGTTGTATTAGGGTTTTTTTTTAAGAGAATGTCCCTTATAAATATAAAGAGATGGGGAACAAATGGGGATATGTCCTTTTTGAAAACTGAGACATATTGAAAGTTGAGAGAAGAATATACGAAAGAGTTGTCTTATTCACTTTATTCAAGCACATGTTGTTCAATCTTTATCCATAAATCTCAAGATCTTATAACTCACATTGAGTACTTACCTTTTCACGTCGTCAAAGAAAGGAAACACTGAATCACATAATCATTGGATGACGATTCCTTTACACTACAACCTTATCATTCCCGCATTCATTATACATTTATGATATTACATATCTTGCAAATCATAACATATTAAAGTCGCTATTTGATGTTCCTAAACCCAATTCATTGTACAAGAGTTTTATTTTACTTGTTCTAGGATTTATTAAGTTCAACTGAGATTCACCCTATTAATTTATTCTTGATTGGTTTAGTAATTATTTACTCAAACAATTTGGCGCCGTTTGTGGGAGTTTTTAGTTGAAACTATAGAGTTTTCTAGATCAAAAAAAGAAAAGAAAAGAAAGACATCTATTCCTCGTCTGCACAAACTAACAATGACAGGTAAAGGAGATGCGAGGTTGAAAGCGATAGCAGGTGTCACTATCAACATCTCGAACACCATCAACGAAGATGGCAGGGAAGACAACGAGAATGTGACTCCAAATGCTACGCCCAGGCGGAGCGCCTTACCTCCCCTCGCGAAAGTGTAACAGCTTCACGCGAAAGTGGAGCCTTAACGTTACTAACTAAGGAAGCACCACCGACAGTGAAAAAACTACTAGAAGAGTGGCTGCAAAGTACTCCTAAAAAACATACTGCACAAACTCGTTCAAAGGGAGAACAGAAACACCGCACAAGTAGATATCAAAACAACCACTGGCGAACAGCCCGTCCCCCAAACAGGTAACACTTACATCACAGTTGATGAATGTAATGATGCACTCATAGTCATTCTAAAGAAAATGGAAGATATGGAATACGAAAACAAGAAACTGTGTGACCAAGAGAAGGAGCATCAAGAAAGGGATGATAAGATACCAGGCGCCCCAAAGTTGCTCCCAAAACGAGACGTTGGTCGATTCGTCAAACAATCGTACAGCAAGTAATTAACTCCCATGCCATTCCTAAAACCTTCAAAATGCTATCGTACCTAAAGATATACGATGGCACTATAGACCCAGAATATCATATCATCCATTATGCCACGGCGGTGAAAGGAAACGATCTTTTGAAGGAGCAATTTCCATCTGTGCTACTAAAAAGGTTCGGCGAAACCCTAACAGGGGGAGCCCTAACCTATTACTCACAACTGCCTGCATAGTTAATAGCAATTTTTGATGAAATGGCCAACATGTTTGTCACCGCTCATGCATGGGCTAAAAAGGTGGAAGCCATGGTGAATGACATATTCGTCATTAGGCAATCACCTGACGAGGGACTCAAGGACTTCCTCGTCTGGTTTAACAGGGTGAGAATGAGCCTAGTAAATGTATCAGAAGGGATAGCGGTGGCGGCCTTCTGGAATAGGTTGAGCAGGAATGGGTCGAGAGCAAATAGAAAACTATTACGCAGGCTCATGAAATACCCTCCCACCACTTGGGAAGGAATCCACAATGCCTATTGCGCCGAGGTGAGAGCCGATAAAGATGATCTCAACGATCTGACCCAATGACTGATGTTAGTTCAAGCAGAATCGAGGAAAGATCGTCTTAAAGACGGTCGCATCATAACATATTTATAGGAGGGAATACTCCCTCAAGACAAAAAAAGAAGCTAAAAAGCTTCGGATACATGCAGTCAGGTACAACATCTTAAATCATGACCTATATAAGAGAAAGTTTGGAGGCCCCTTAGATAAATGCTTAGGTCCAAATCAGACGAGGGGTGTGCTCAAAGATGTACACAAAGGTAATTGCGGTGCTCATACATGCAACATAACCCTTGTCCGATGCTTTATTTGGGCAGGATACTACTGGCCCACCATGAAAAAGGATGTTGTAGATTATGTCCAAAGATGTGAATAGTGCATAAAATATGCACCTGTGATACCTCTAGCGGGCAAACATCTCCACTTTGTTACTTCACCGTGGCCGTTCATCAAATGGGGAATAGACATCACCGGACCCCTCCCAACAAGGTGAGGTAAGATACATTTCCTTTTAGTTTTAACTGGCTATTTTTCCAAATAGGTAGAAGTAGGTGCATTCTCTCAAATACGCGAACAAGAAGTCATCGCATTCATATGGAAGAATATCATATGTAGTTTCGGCATCCTTAAAGAAATTAGTCGTAACACCCCGTAAATTCGGCTTAGGAGTGAATATGTTAAATGAGTGGTAAGGTTATATTTTTAACATGTGATGACCCATCGGGATGATAATGGGTAAAGTAGTTATTTCAAAATCAAGATAGAAAGTGATGTGCATAAGATTTAATAAAATCGACTAAGTTTGCAGAATGTCAGTCTTCTAGCAGGGTTTAGTGAATAAGTTTAAGGAATTCGGGAAATATTAAAGCATGAAAGTTGTATTCCCTTGAAATATCTTTTCAACGATATATTATGGATCCCGAATAGATATTTGTGAAAAATGTTATGCACATTTTATAGAACACTACGCCATATGCGCGCCCACTAGCGCGCCCATGGTAATGGGGTTTTGTTCTGGCCATTTAGCGTGGCCGGTAGCATGGGTTGGGACTCCCGGTGCGTTGGGGAGCTAGTTGGAGGGTTATTTTAAGGCTCTACTTTATTCCCCACACCGCCAAAACATAAAAACTTGCTTTAGAAAGTAAAACTCTTAAGAACCTAACTCCTTAAGGGTCCTTCCACCACCCAAGGTAAGTTCTAATGATGATTCTAAGTTAATTTCAATTTTCCAACATCTTATTAATATGGTTAAACACTCAATATCATTAGATATTCGAATGGGACATCATTATTGAGAGAAGGAAGCATAGAACTCCAATTCAAAGGGTTTGAAATTCAAAAGGGCAATGTCGTCACCCTATAATTGATTCTATAATTGAATTAATGATTACAGACTTTAGTTCATCAGATATGAGTTGATGGGTTTAATAGAAAATCATGAACGGTGATAAGTTTGAGTCTTTGATTGATTATTATTGGTTATGGGTGTGGATTACCTTATGGGTGATACAGAATAATATTGATTATAATCATTTGAGACTTTAGAATTTATCTAGGATCAAAAGAATGGGTTATTGGGTGTACAAACATCATTAGTAAGGGCTATGAAGCTTATGGCACCAAGTGTTTGATAAAATGCCTAAGTGACCAAAACATGACTATTGTTTCTAATATGGAATCCCTTTGACTTGTATTGATATTGATTAAAGTTGAACGGGTTGGGAAATGTTGTATTACACTAAAGAGCCGAAAGTTAAGGTATGTGAGGCTAACTTTCTATATTTGGGAATTTTAATAATTCGCCCTACATTACGTTTCTTTTACGATGTCACTAATTGCTTCGGAAATATAGTTAAGCCTAGTTCCTTGAATAGTTATAGAACTTCTATTCTCTAGTTTCATAAATCATTCATGACTTTCATTCTGAACGTTGTGAGCTCAGTTCGTAGTCATTATAGACTTGAGTTTGATGCCCTCGAGTCTTAGTATAGATTACTTAGTATGCCATAAACAATTGAAGTTTCAGTGTTCATAATCAGTTCAAGAATACATGTCTCAGTCGAGTCCTATTCAATATTCCAGTATTATGTAACTCAGTGCGATCCAGTATTCCAGTATCATGTAACTCAGTGTAATTCTGTATTTCACTATCATGTATTGCAATATGATTCTCAGTTCCTGAATGTTGAACACCTGTATTTGGGCCTGAGGCCGTAGTTTATGCATTGTGCATGTTTGGGCCTGAGGCCATAGTTTATGTTTTATGCATGTTTGGGTATGAGGTCGTAGTTTATTCTTTATGCATGTTTGGTCCCAATGCCGTAGTTATGTATACGTATACTTGGGCCTGAGGCCATAGCTTGTGCACATATATATTGGGCTCGAGGCCGTAGCTTATTCAGATAAACAGGTTGTTCATCATTTAGGAAAGGGAGTATTCATAACCTTAATACCTTTGTTCAGTTCGGTTATCAGTTACTATTTTAGTTATCTGTTATCAGATATTAATTATCATTTCAGTTATCAGTCATAATTTCAGTTATCCGCCATCATTTCAGTTATCAGTTATCATTTTAGTTATTAGTTATCAGTTATCGTTACAGTTTCTGTTTTAATATTTATCATTTCAATACCAATTATCAATTTTTAGTTATCAGCTTTATTTCAGATTCAGTATATTCAATTCTTTCTTTACATACCAGTGCAATTAAAATGTATTGACGTCCCTCTTGCTCGGCTTACATCTCACAATTCAGGTAATGATTTACAGGTTGATGGTTCAGATCGCTAGAATTCTCGTACTAGCTGTTTGGTGATCCTAAGTTCTTTTGGGGCATTATCATTACTTTACGGCCATTCAGTATTTACAAGCACTCAATATTTTCAGTACTTCAATAGAGGCTTCATAGACTAGAGTAATAGTTAGACAGAGCCTCGGGCTTTCCATGTTAACCTATGTTGGCTAAAAATATGTTTAAAAATTCTATTAGTATTCCCGCACTTTGATTTATAGCATCCAGACTTTCAGTATATCAGCATGTGTTAGTTTATCTTTTGCATTCAGTATGTTATGATATCACATGTTGATTCATCCAGCTAGTTGGTTCGCTCGGTCACATGTAGTCAGGCACCAAGTATCGTGTTACGTCCAGGCCCAGGTTTGGGGCGTGACATTAGCTATGATAATAAGCCCCAATTCACCAGGAGAAAGACCACCACGTTCTTCGAAAAATGACACATAAAGAGAATACTCTCCATTCTATACCATCCCGTAGGTAACGGTCAGGCCGAATCCTCCAACAAGACAATACTAAACATTTTAAATAAAAAGCTCAAAGACATTAAAGGGTTATGGATGGAGTTGCTACCAGAGGTACTATGGGCCTACCGCACTATACCAAAAACAAGAACAGGCGAAACACCATATTCACTAGTCTACCAGACTGATGCCATGGTACCTGCTGAGGTCAGAGAGTCGAGCCTAAGGTACTCCAATGAAAGCGGACGGAACAATAAGGATAATAGAAGACAAGGCCTCGATGAGGTAGAAGAACGAAAAGATATGGTTTACGTAAGAATGTTAGCCCAAAAACAACAAGCAGAAAGGTACGACAACAAAAAGGTGAAAGTACGACCACTCAAAGTCGGAGACTATGTTCTCAAAGCCAAAACATTGGCAAGCAAAGATCCGAAGGAAGGCAAATTAGGAACCAACTGTTATGAGCCATAAAAAATCACTACATCATCAAGTAAAGGAGCATTCCAACTAAAAACAATGGAAGGAAAAACTACTACCAAATAACTGGAACGTTGCTCTCAAATACTTCAACTTCTGAAAAAGGACGCCCCTCAAAATCGTACTCTTTTTCCCTCTCCCGGGGTTTTTTCCCAATTGGGTTTTCTCGGGTAGGTTTTTAATGAGGCAACGAATGGGACGTCTCAAAGTTTAAAGTATAATCATCTCCTCCTATGTCGATTGTCTCTCCAAGCCGAACGATGAAGGGACTAGATACATGGAAACTTCTCCAATATATGTATGAAACGAACATGTATAGTATTCTCCAGTGAATGAAATAAAGCAACATTTTGTAATATTTACCAAGATATTCTCAAGTGAATGAAATAAATTGACATTTTGTACCCTCAACCAATACAATCTCCAATGATAGAAACAAAACAACTCTACTTCTCTCGAATTAAAATGGGTTAATATTTCGACCTTAGCTCGAAATAACACCCCTACGACCAAAGGTCATCGCCAAAAGAAAAATTCTACTTCGTTCGAATTACAATGGGTTAGTATTTCGACCTTAACTCGAAATAACACCCCTACTGCTAAAAGGCTCGCCAAAAGAAAAAAATCCACTTCGCTCGAATTACAACGCGTTAACATTTCGACCTTAATTGAAATAATACCCCTACCGCCAAAGGCCTTATCCAAAAGAAAAATTTTGACTTCGCTCGAATTACAACGAGTTAACATTTCGACCTTAATTTGAAATAATGCTAGTGCAGCCAAAGTCGTCGCCAAAAGAAAAAAAAATTTGACTTCGATCGAATTACGACGGGTTAACATTTCGACCTTAACTCGAAATAACACCTATACGACCAAAGGGCATTTTTAAAAGAAAAAACTCGACCCTGCTCGAATCATTTAAACTCGACCCTGCTCAAGATACTAAGATCTACAATCAATCGCGCCAAAACAGTACACGAGAGGCCAAAAATCTAGAGACCCCATGGAAAACAAGAAAAACAATTCCAAGGTACACAGCGAAAACGTAGTCATTCCATTACAACTGTTATATTACAAATGTTTTTTTATAAAGGGCTCGAAGACGTCCTCACAAAAATAGCAAAATGAAAACAAAATAAATACAACAGCCCTACATCGCGTCATCTCCCGCGGCATACTCCTTATTATTCCAAGAATCAGAGGCGAGCATGTCCACATCATAATCATCATCAACATCATCTTTACCAAGCATACTAGGATCATAGTTGTAGTCCTCCGAGCTACACGTGCTTTAACACATACACCCTTGAGTTTTGTCTTGGAAACCTTCTCGTTAGCTTGCAGGGACTTGTATACATCTAGCCAAGCCTTGGCATGGACCTACATCTCATACAACTCCCCCGACACGATAAGATCAGCTGAGGTATGAGATGTGAAGGGTCGCGACTGCCATCACACTTACTCTACCTTCAGTGTAACAACCTGATCGTTCAACATGGACAACTCCACCTCCAAATCTTGGACCTGCTTTTCTAATCTCGCCACCTTGAGCGCTGACGTCTCTGTATCATTGTCCCTCTCAAACCTACAAATATGAAGGGTGTATTGTAGAGCTGCTACTTCAGATACGACAGTCACCCTTCCCTTTTCAGTAGGAGCTAAATCATCAGCTTTAGCGCTCAATTCACCCCTCAAGTCGACAACCTTCACTTTGCCCAAGTTCGGTAGTTAAGGCGGCCACCCGAGCTTGAAGGTCGGCATTCTCGACCATTATCCCCTTGCTCACTTCGAGCTCATCATCCTCGGCCTTCAGTGCCGCCTCAAGCTCACGACATCTACCAAGGGCCTTCATTAACTCGTCTTCCCGCTCTTTCAGCTCCTCAACCTTCTACGCCAACTCTTCTTCTTTCCGCTTAAGCCCGTCGCGAATCAGCTGAAAATTGCTATCTTGAGTGAAGACATCGGCCAACACACAGTGCTTGGTGTAGTACTCTTTTTACGTAGAGGACACTTTCCCAAAGACGGTCGTCCTCCGTTCATCCCTACGATCGTGCTTAATCTCCATGATGAGAGTCTGGCATATAGAGGAAAGAATGTCGACTTAAGTAGATTATGTAAACAAAACAAAGAAAAAAGTAGGACAGGAAGAGATCTCATCCATACAATGATATCCCGAGGAGGGTCCCTTATTGCAAAGTTTGAGTATGACCTCCGCGAACGGACTCGACTATAGTAAATTGCATCCCCGCTGATGCAATGGCCTGGTGAAATGCCGAGACTGGAGCCCTCTTTTTAGAAATCTGTTTCCATGTCACCATAAAGGTATCGTATCAATAAACAATAGCAAACAGCTAAAGGTCGGAGCAAAAGTAATACTTACCGGATGGAAATTTCAGTCCAAAACATTTGATAAAAGAGGCCCAATATCGAATCCCCACCATGTAAGGTAGCACACGAGCTACCCAATCCTCAATGCTAACGATGAGAAAAGGTGAAAGACTCTCAGGAGCACGGAAAAATCATGGATGAATGAAAAATGGAGAACAAAAGTAGATAACAAGTGTATGTCAACGACACCTACGATTATGATTCTACTACGTAGGAAATCCAGTAGGGTATGATACCAAGTGCTCCATTTGATGAAAAATACTTGTGCCAAAACTTTCGGCTCACCCCATCATTCGTTCCAACCACCAACCCAATAGTCCCGCAATGTCTCCAATGTATCATGGTACCTCTATGAAATCTCAGTGAAAATAAATCTAAACGGTGGCGGAAATCAACTTCACACCCAATCAACTCTGCATAGTTTGTCAGCATCAAAAGATTTTATACAAGTACGGAGACAGCTGTGCGGGGCAAACTTTGTAAAATCGACAGAACTCCTCCCTAATGGAAGAAAAGGAGGGTGTGATCGATCATGAAATGATAGACATAAAAAATACAATATTCAGGTTTGTAGACCTCTGCGATGTCACCCCTAGCTGGAACCATCTCGACGTGAGACGGAATATGGTGCATAGACCGGAGTTCATCTATCTGAGATGAAGTGGTTTCAAAAATCACTGGAACAGGAGAAGGTGCAGGTTCATTATGGAAATCGTTCCTAGACAAAGGGTGTAAGGCCCCGTACAATTTTTGTGCATGAAACCTAGTAGCTGTGGTGCCATGGTCCGAATAATGTGTTAGGAATGCGTAGAATTCTTCGCAGTCAGGAATGCGACCGCAGATCTGCTATGCGGACCGCATTCTTGCCGCAGAGCTTAACAGAAGGTTTGCAAAATTTGGTGTTGAGAATGCGGTCGATATACAATCGCAGAATGGATCTGTGGACCGCAGATCTACGCATAAATTCTCGAAGGTTTTTGAGTGTCAAATCTGCGGTGCACTATGCGACCGCAGATCAAGAATGCGACCGCAGAATTGACCCGGCCCAGGAATTTTATAAAATTCAACCCGACCTCTTCTTTAATATAACGCCTTTCTCTTTCATTTTATCATATCATCTTACAAAAATTAGAGAGAGAAGAGAGGGATTTTAGAGAGAGAAGTCTTTCATCCTCAAAGATTGCTCCAACTACTTAGTTCAAGGGATTCTAGGGCAAGGATTCAACTTCCCCCAAATCATTTCAAGGTAAAAACCCTAACTATTTTCCCCTAATTTTCAGTTTTAAAATTGGTAAGGAGAGGGTTGCATATAATAGCTTTTGGAAATGAAAGTTTACACTCATGCATGATTATTGAACTTGTTTTCTTAGTAAGAGGAAGTGAATAGGCGTAATAGTCTGCAAAACAAGGTAGGCAAAGATAGGATAACTTGGGTAAGCATAAAGTAGGAAGTTAATGGAAGAAAACTCGATACCAGGTATGTATGGCTAATTTTGATTCTTGTGAAATCACCTATATGTGTGGAATTGTTTGGTTCGTGTTAATTTGACAAATTGTGAATAATGGCTATGATGGCATATATGGTACCTTGTGGAAATGTAACAAAACACTTGAGGTGTGGTAAGTTATTGAACATAACAGTATGAACATCCTCGATTTTGGAAACATTGTAACTTGGTTGTGATATTGGCTTGAGAAGTAATTGAGAACATGAACCAATGTTTAAGTTGCTTATTTGAACTTGTTGTAATTGTGTGTAGTGCCTTATCTGCTATTTGTGATTGTTGTGCTTGAAAACTGTACGGTGGGATCGGATTGCACGCCGTAACATGAAGAAATAAGGTGTGGGTTGGGATGATAAGGGTGGCCGAGGTAATAAGGGTGGACGAGGTAATAAGGATGGAAAGCGATTGAAATCGCAAATGAAATTGATACAAAATCATTGATATGAAATTGTGAAAGGAGACAGCAGGAGAGTTTGCAACCCGTGGGGCACTGATTGCCCCTATGTTTGACTACTTGAAATTTATGTGGTTGATTGGTTGTTGTTCTATTTGTTGACCTTAAACGTGCTTGTGTTGAGGCTTATCCGAAATGAGTAAAAGGTGGGAAACATGGTTAGTTAGCTTAATTGATTTCTTGATGTAATCTATTGGCTGTCTTGTCATCGTGATTCTTGTTTAACGGCTTGAGTTTACTTGGGACAAAGTTTGTCCATACATACCGGTACAATTCAAGTGTACTGACGTCCCTTTTGCCGGGGACGCTACATTCGTGTTATGATTGTAGGTGGATTAGCAGTAGGCTCTTCAGCTTATCGGCAGTAGTATCCTTCATTTTCCACTGCTCGTTTTGGTGAGCCCCTTTCTTCCTCGGGGCCCTGTGTGGTTCATGCCACTTTTGTTTAGATTTTATTTTGGTTTTTTAAGGTATAGCCGGAGCCTTGTTACCGACAAGTATTGTTTTCCCTTTTGTATCCTAGAGGCTCTGTAGATATGTAAACTGTGGGATTCCAGTCTTATGTATATATTATGTTATGTTGGGCATTGTAAAAACTGCAAACTTGTTACTGAATCACTCGTATGGTTTTGTTTGTTTATTGTGAAATCATTTATGATTAGTAAGATATTTGGTTAATGAGAAACAATCAACACATGGGTAACGCGTGGGAATGAAAGGCACCCAGGTCCGCTCGTCTGGGGCTACCCGGTCAGGCGCTGGTCATGTCTCTCGATTTGGGACGTGACAAACTTGGTATCAGAGCCTAAGGTTTTAAAATATCCTAGGATGTGTCGGAGCCGTGTCTAGTAGTGCCCTTCTTATCGGTGTGTTGTCGACCACATCAGATAAGTTGGGGGCTACACAGGCATTTAGGAATTTACCTATTTCTTTGCTAATCTATATCGTGCGGTAAAATGCAATGTGGAAATAATTGTGTGTAATTCGCGACTTATTCCCAAAGTTTCAGAATATGGCGCCTAAGAAGAAGGCTAGACTCGTCCTTGAATGCCGGCCCGAGTGCGGCTGCTAATCATGTACCCGATGCCGTGGGCGAGAAAGACCCACCAGTCCTGAATTTGCCTAGCCCATCTGTTCAAAACCCAAGTGTCCGTATTCCAGCTGCAGCAGAGGATGCCACCATTCCTTCTGTTAGTGTTCCTGACTCAGATACAGTTCCCGCTTCGGGTTCTAGTATCTCTAACGAGGATCTTAGGGGAGCCATTCATATGTTAACACAGTTAATGGCCGCCCAGGCCCAAAGATCCCATGATGCCCCTGCATCCTCCAGCGGACAGGGAGATTCCTCCGGCTCCAGAGTCCACCAGTTCTTGCGGTTAGCCCCTCCAGAATTCTCAGGTACCGATCCAGAGGCTGACCCACAGGAATTCCTTGATGAGATATACAAGACCCTCAGAGTGATGAAGGCTACAGATATAGAGAGGGTAGAGTTGGCCTCTTACAGGCTGAAGGGAGCGGCACGTTCATGGTTCGAAATGTGGGAGGATTCCCGTGAGGAAGGGAGCCCTCCGGCCAGATGGGATGAGTTCGTAGGATGCATTCATGGACCACTTCTTGCCTGCTGAGACAATGGCAGCCCGTGCCACAAAGTTCGAGGTCCTCAAATAGGGCAGTATGAGTGTTTGGGAGTATCACATGGAGTTTGTAAGGTTGTCCAAGTACGCTCCTCATTTAGTGTCGACCATGGATGCCCGGGTTCGACGGTTTGTTCAGGGCCTTAGCCCTTTGGTAGTAAATGAGGCCGCCACAGCAGCTTTGCACTCAGATATGAACTATGGGAGGATCGTGGGGTTTGCTCGGGCCACAGAGGCCAGGAAATTGAAGATTCGTGCAGAAAGAGAAAGTAGCAGCAGGGCCCGGTCAATGGGTCATTCAGGGAGATCACTTCCAGGGAAAGGGTCATCAGGGCCATCCCAGTCATATGCTCAGTCCTCCGCGAGCGCACCGCCATCCGTGCACAGTCATCAGCAGGGCAGTTACTCGAGACCTGGTTCAGACAGCAGGAGGTCTCGTCGGTCTGGTCGTCCTGGGGTGAGACCCCAGCAGCAGGGGAGACCTACATGCCCCAAGTGTGGGAGGTTTCTTACAGAGACTTGCTACCTTGACATCCCGGCGTGCTTCAGGTACGGGGTGAGAGGTCACATTCAGCGGGACTGCCGTGCACCCAGTCAGGGTATAGGTAGGTGATCTGCTCAGTCATCCAGTTCATTGGCTGCTACATCATCAGCGCGTACTCCAGCATCAGTAGGACGTGGTGCAACTAGGGGTGGAACTCATGGTAGGGGCGGACCTAGCCGATTCTATGCATTGAATGGCCGTCAGAATGTTGAGGCTTCTCCAGATGTTGTTACAGGTATCCTGTCTGTTCAGACTATTGATTGCTATGGCCTTATTGATCCGGGGTCCTCCTTATCTGATGTTACTCCATTCATTGCTTCAAGTTTTGGGATAGAACCCGAACAGCTTCATGAGCCGTTCTCTGTGTCGACTCCGATTGGTGATTCTATTATAGCCTCACAAGTCTATAGAAATTGTGTTGTTACGGTGAGTGGTCGTGTTACCACAACCGATCTTATTGAGCTTGGGATGGTTGATTTTGATGTAATTATGGGGATGGATTGGCTTTATTCATGCTTTGCCAAGCTTGACTGTCGGACGAGAGTTATGAGGCTCGAGTTCCCTAATGAACCAGTTATCAAATGGAGAGGAAATGGTGTAGTGCCAAGGGGTAGGTTTATTTCCTACCTTAAGGCCTTAAAGATGATTAAGAAGAGGTGTATCTATCACTTGGTTCGGGTAACGGACACCACCTCAGAGGTGCCTACCCTCAAGTCCGTGCCAATTGTGAATGAATTTCCTGAAGTGTTTCCGGATGAGCTTCCAAGCATCCCGCCGGATAGGGAGATTGATTTCGGGATCGATGTAATGCCAGATACTCAGCCAATATCCATTCCACCATACAGAATGGCGCCAGCAGAGTTAAGGGAGTTAAAGGAGCAGCTGAGGGATTTATTAGAGAAAGGGTTCATACGACCGAGTGTGTCGCCGTGGGGTGCTCCGGTTCTCTTTGTCAGAAAGAAGGACGGGTCACTTCGAATGTGTATTGATTATCGGCAGCTCAACAAAGTCACCATCAAGAATAAATATCCTTTGCCTCGAGTAGATGATCTGTTTGACCAATTGCAGGGAGCGAAGTTCTTCTCAAAGATTGATTTACGGTCTAGGTACCACCAGTTGAAAATCAGGGAGCAGGATATTCCTAAGACCGCCTTCAGAACTCGTTATGGTCACTTCGAGTTTTTGGTCATGTCTTTTGGGCTAACCAATGCCCCAGCAGCTTTCATGGACCTTATGAATCGGGTATTCAAGACATTCCTAGATTCCTTTGTGATTGTATTCATTGACGACATCCTCATCTACTCTCGGAGCAGGGAAGATCATGCCGTTCACCTCAGAGCAACATTGCAGGCCCTTCTTCAGCATCAATTATATGCCAAGTTCTCAAAATGTGAGTTTTGGTTGGAGTCCGTAGCCTTTCTAGGGCATGTTATTTCCAGTGAGGGAATTCAGGTGGATCCTCAGAAGATTGCGGCAGTGAAAGATTGGCCTAGACCCACGACCCCGATAGAGATTCGCAGCTTTTTGGGTCTGGCAGGGTACTATCGGAGGTTTGTAGAGGGATTCTCAACCCTCGCCTCCCCATTGACTAAATTGACGCAGAAAGCGGTTAAGTTCCAGTGGTCCGAAGCATGTGAGAAAAGTTTCCAAGAATTGAAGTCAAGATTGACCTCGGCACCAGTATTGGCCTTGCCAGAAGGCACAGAGGGATTTGTGGTTTATTGTGATGCCTCTAGAGTCGGTTTGGGATGTGTATTGATGCAGCGCGGAAAGGTCATAGCTTATCCTTCCAGGCAACTCAAGAACCATGAGAAGAATTATCCGACGCATGATTTAGAGCTTGCAGCTGTTGTGTTTGCCTTGAAAATATGGCGACACTATCTTTATGGGGTTCTTGTAGATGTGTTTTCAGACCACAAGAGCCTCCAGTATTTGTTCAAGCAGAAAGAGCTGAATCTGAGACAACGGCGGTGGTTAGAATTGCTCAAGGACTATGATATGAACATATTGTACCATCCAGGAAAGGCAAATGTGGTAGCCGACGCTCTTAGTCGAAAATCCATGGGTAGTTTGGCTCATTTGGGTGTGGATCGGAGACCCCTGGCTCGGAGAGGTTTACCAATTAGCCAGTTTGGGGGTTCGTATCTCGGCGTCAGACGAGGGGGATATTTTGGTGCATAATGGAGCAGAATCATCATTGGTCGCGGAAATCGAGGAAAAACAGTTCATGGATCCAGCATTGGTTCGGGTAAAGGAAGCAGTCATGAATGACAAGACCTCAGCATTTGTACTCAGCAGCGAGGATGGTGTATTACGGTTTCAGGGTAGACTATGTGTTCTGGATGTGAACGAGCTTCGGGAAAGAGTGATGGCAGAGGCTCATGTTTCCAGGTATTCGGTGCACCCAGGTTCCACGAAAATGTATCATGATCTTAAGGAGATTTATTCGTGGAATGGTATGAAAAGGAATGTGGCAAGCTTTGTAGCTAAATGCCCGAATTTCCAGCAAGTGAAGGCCGAGCATCAACGGCCCGGTGGATTAACTCAGCTTATAGAAATATCAAGGTGGAAATGGGAGGTGATCAATATGGATTTCGTGGTGGGGTTACCTCGCACTCAGCGTAAGTTCGACTCAATATGGGTGATAGGTGATCGACTTACCAAATCAGCCTACTTCCTGCCTGTCAAGTCCACTGATACTGCAAAGCAATATGCAAGGTTGTACATCAAGGAGATAGTAAGGCTTCATGGCACTCCACTTTCTATTATCTCGGATCGCGGGCTCAGTTCACAGCTAACTTTTGGAAGAAGTTTCAGCAAGGTTTGGGAACTCAGGTGAATCTCAGCACAGCTTTCCATCCGCAGACCGACGGTCAGGCCGAGCGGACCATTCAGACGCTTAAAGATATGTTGCGGGCTTGTGTCTTAGATTTTAAAGGTAATTGGGATGAACACTTGCCACTAATAGAATTTGCTTACAATAACAGCTATCATGCTAGCATTCAGATGGCCCCGTTTGAGGCATTATATGGGAGAAGGTGTAGGTCGCCAATCGGGTGATTTGGGATAGGTGAAGCGGAATTGCTAGGGCCAGATATGGTGTACGAAGCTATGGAAAAAGTTAAGGTTATTCAGGAGAGGATGAAAACAGCACAGAGTCATCAAAAATCCTATGCAGACGTTCGCCGAAGGGATTTGGAGTTTCAGGTCGATGATTGGGTGTTCTTGAGGGTATCTCCTATGAAGGGAGTCATGCCATTCGGAAAGAAAGGGAAATTGAGTCCTAGGTATGTCGGGCCATATCGGATCATTCAAAGGATTGGTCAAGTTGCTTATAGGCTAGAGTTGCCTCCCGAGATGTCATCAGTGCACCCGGTATTCCACGTGTCCATGTTGAAGAAAGTGATTGGAGATCCATCCACCATCATGCCGGTCGAGGCTATAGAGGTTAATGAAGATTTGTCATATGAAGAAGTTCCAGTTGCCATTCTTGATAGGCAAGTCCGTAAGTTGAGAAATAAGGAAGTTGCCTCTGTTAAAGTATTGTGGCGAAGTCAACACATTGAGGAGGCCACATGGGAAGCAGAAAAAGAGATGAAAGAAAAGTACCCCCATTTGTTTGATCAAGCCTAGAAGAAATTAGGTGACCCTTCTACTCCTAGTAACTGTCATCTTGTCCAAGTTGTTTCCCTCTTAGTATTAGTAAAGTCTCCTTCATTTTGTAATGAGATAAATGTGTTGTTACGTTGGGTCACTTGAACCTTTCTTGATAAGTGAAAGCATTATAAAAGATTCATGTGTTAAATAAACAACTAATGGTAAGTGTAGATTGGTAATGGTTTGTTTGTGTGTACATAGTGTATTAAGATGGTTAAATAAGGTAAGAACTCATTGAAGTGACCAGTTTATGTGCAATTGTAACAATGTGATAGAGTATGTGCATTTGTTGAGGCAAGAAAGTGTATACAAGTTGTGGAAAGTGTTGTATTTGTGTATTGTTGTTTGGTAATGTGTTCCGGGGGCCCTCTGACAGGTGGATATGTCCATAATACAAAGGAAACTCTGGCGAAATTTTTCTAAAATATAAAAGTTAGTTAAAATTTTGATAGTTTGCATATCATGTCTTTCAAAACCAACTCATTTTCAAAATGCTCATTCGAGGACGAATGGTCTTAAGGGGGGGGGGAGGATGTAAGGCCCCGTAAAATTTTTGTGCATGAAACCTAGTAGTTGTGGTGCCATGGTCCGAATAATGTGTTAGGAATGCGTAGAAGTGATTTAAGTTTCAAAAATGTAAAGAGTCAATTTTTCCAGAAAAGTATCAATTCTGCGGTCAGGAATGCGACAACATTCTTGCCGCAGAGCTTAACAGAAGGTTTGCAAAATTTGGTGCTGAGAATGCGGTCGATATGCGATTGCAGAATGGATCTGCGGACCGTAGATCTATCGCATAAATTCTCGAAGGTTTTTGAGTGTCAAATCTGCGGTGCACTATGCGACCGCAGATCAAGAATGCGGACCGCATTTTGGTCGCATTCCGTAATAGAACTTATGTAAATTTTGAGGCAATTCCGCGGTCACTATGCGGACCGCATGTTGATTCTGCGATCGCAGATGCGACTGCAGAATTGACCCGGCCCAGGAATTTTATAAAATTCAACCCGACCTCTTCTTTAATATAATGCCTTTCTCTTTCATTTTATCATATCATCTTACAAAAATTAGAGAGAGAGGAGAGGGATTTTAGAGAGAGAAGTCTTTCATCCTCAAAGATTGCTCCAACTACTTAGTTCAAGGGATTCTAAGGCAAGGATTCAACTTCCCCCAAATCATTTCAAGGTAAAAACCCTAACTATTTTTACATAATTTTCAGTTTTAAAATGGGTAAGGAGAGGGTTGCATATAATAGCTTTTGGAAATGAAATTTTACACTCATGCATGATCATTGAACTTGTTTTCTTAGTAAAGAGGAAGTGAATAGGCATAAGAGTCTACAAAACAAGGTCGGCAAAGATAGGATAGCTTAGGTAAGCATAAAGTAGGAAGTTAACGGAAGAAAACTTGATACCATGTATGTATGTCTAATTTTGATTCTTGTGAAATCGCCTATATGTGTGGAATTGTTTGGTTCGTCTTAATTTGACAAATTGTGAATAATGGCTATGATGGCATATATGGTACATTGTGGAAAAGAAACGAAACACTTGAGGTGTGGTAAGTTATTGAACATAACAGTATGAACATCCTCGATTTTGGAAACATTGTAACTTGGTTGTGATATTGGCTTGAGAAGTAATTGAGAACATGAACCAATGTGTAAGTTGCTTATTTGAACTTGTTGTAATTGTGTGTAGTGCCTTAACTACTATTTGTGATTGTTGTGTTTGAAAACTGTACGGTGGGATCGGGTTGCGCGCCGCAACATGAAGAAATAAGGTGTGGGTTGGTGATAAGTGTAGCCGAGGTAATAAGGGTGGACAAGGTAATAAGGATGGAAAGCAATCGAAATCGCAAATGAAATTGATACAAAATCATTGATATGAAATTGTGAAAGGAGACAGCAGGAGAGTATGCAACCTATGGGGCACTGATTGCCCCTTTGTTTGACTACTTGCAATTTATGTGGTTGATTGGTTGTTGTTCTATTTGTTGACCTTAAACATGCTTGTGTTGAGGCTTATCTGAAATGAGTAAAAGGTGGGAAACATGGCTAGTTAGCTTAATTGATTTCTTGATGTAATCTATTGGCTGTCTTGTCATCGTGATTCTTGTTTAACGGCTTGAGTTTACTTGGGATAAAGTTTGTCCATACATACCCGTACAATTCAAGTGTACTGACGTCCCTTTTGCCGGGGACGCTACATTCGTGTTATGATTGTAGGTGGATCAGTAGCAGGCTCTTCAGCTCATCGGTAGTAGTATCATTCACCTTCCACTGCTCGTTTAGTGAGCCCCTTTCTTCCTCGGGGCCCTGTGTGGTTCATGCCACTTTTGTTTAGACTTTATTTTGGTTTTGCAAGGTATAGCCGGAGCCTTGTTACCGGCAAGTATTGTATTCCCTTTTGTATCCTAGAGGCTCTGTAGACATGTAAGCTGTGGGATTCCAGTCTTATGTATATATTATGTTATGTCGGGCGTTGTAAAAACTGCAAATTTGTTAATGAATCACTCATATGGTTTTGTTTGTTTATTGTGAAATCATTTATGATTAGTAAGATATTTGGTTAATGATAAACAATCAACACAGGGGTAACGCGTGGGAATGAAAGGCACCCAGGTCCACCTCACTGGGGCTACCCGGTCAGGCACCGGTCATGTCCCTCGATTCGGGGCGTGACAAAGGGTTTCTGGGGAGTATCTCCTCTACGGTGGGGAAACTATCACCCTACTGAGCCATGATATCCTCGCCACCGGGAGAAGGGGCCACCAACAACAAAGTGGCATTGAAAATTTCATCATGTGCACAAAAGGTTCAAGACATCTCGATAACAGAGGTGTACTAGTAAACCCGAATGGAGAGATACTGGCTAAACAAGAATTTGGTAAACAGAATCGCAGGAATGGAGCTAAGAATTGAGAAAGATGATCGAAGGAGAATAATGTACACACAAGGAACGAGATGGAATTTTTTTTGAAAAAACGAAACCCTCATCTATTTATACGGATGATTGGCACAAGAATTGAAGTAGAGGACTGTCAATGGCACTAAAACCAAAGCGACAAGTACATAGACATTGTCTCGGGAAGATGCGTAATGATGATGCATGTAGTAGTGACATCACAATTTGATAATCACACCAATTTGGGTTCCGCAGGTTATGTCATTCTCTTGATGTTAGTCTACCCACCGTAATCTAATAGCCAAACTCTCCCACAACGTAATTAAATGATGTCCACTTATCGAGGATGTGTAGTGCTATGAACTCGACAAGCGGAGAAGCTAACTGTATAGGTCCAAATTTGATATTCACGGTAACAGATAAGCAATAGGACATGGTTGACCATGACACAGACTGACGACCATCCAAATAAAGGCCGATGACTAGGAGCATGCAGTTGAGATAGTATAGTAACGGTAACTTAAGCTTAGAAATGCAAGAAGAATATTCCTTTGTATATTCTTTATGTTGTACTTGTTAGGGGTTTTTGATGAATGTCCATTATAAATAGGAAGATATGAGGAACCGCCCTTTTTGAGAATTGAGACATATTGTAAAGTTGAGAGAAGAATATATGAAAGAGTTGTCTTATTCACTTTATTCAAGAACATGTTGTTCAATATTTATCCACAAATTTCAAAATCCTATAACTCATAGTGATTACTTACCTTTCCTCATCGTCAGAGAAAGAAAACACCCAATCATACAATTATTGGGTGACAATTCCTTTACACTATATCCTTTGTCATTCCCGCATTTATAATACATTTAGGATATTACATATTGTTTGGCTCAAAAGTTATCAATCTACTTTATAAGCTATAAAACAATCAAAAAATAAACCGGGGTAAATCGTAATCAAATATAATATAACCTAGAGATAAAAGAAATGAAATTATTACAGTAAATCTGATAAGATGAACTCAAGAATGAGTGTTCGTTAGATGTAGAGATAGAGAGAGAGAGTGAGATAAAATAAGAGAGTTGTATTATTTGAGAATAATAATGATTCCCTTTTACAATGAAAGGTCCCCTTTATATAATAGGAGGTCTTCCTCGAAATAATTATAAAAGTACAAAACGTGATCGACGTCCTACAAACGAGGACGCCAGGTCTTAACTAGCATCACCTCCATCCTTATGTCCAAGCCGTAACCAATAGACGTATGCTTACTAGGCGTACCCTTCGATGTAGAGACGTCGAGGGCCAAATTTGTCCCGATACAATTAGTCCCTCCACCTGTTGGAGGCGTATCTAGTAGACGTATTCAATGGGCGGAAATGAAGACCTCGTCTTTAGAAAATTTGACCTCACTATGGGGGAGGTGGCGTAAATGAGGTGAAATATATTGCATCGCCGAGCTGCTGATGCGTGGCTCGCTTTCGAAATGACGTCATCACCCGCATACATCATAAGTACACTTAATCCCGAGATGGTTCAGAGGATGATGTGTGTTCTAGTTTCTCGCGCCTAATTTTGAATCATGCCTCTTCGATTTCTATGCATCCTAACCCTATAAATAGAGGGAAGGTTCAATCCATTTCATCTTTCAAACCTTTGGAGAACCTTTTCTGGCTTACTTTTTCACCTTTCTTTCTAGCAATCGCTATTTCATGCGAGACTTTCCCACTTCTTTTGAAACCACATTTCCTATCGTTAGTGCTTCATTCCTCATATAGGATAACATGACAAAACGTGGACAGAGTGGTAAAAGGGCCAAAGATAATGCCCCGTCTAGGGTTCCGCCATCTTCCGGTGGTGAAGAGGAAAAGGCAGGGAAGGCCCTTATTCTTCTTAGTGTAGATAATGTCCTCTTGAAGGAGATGCATGTTCTCAGCAATTTTCTAACTAAAATCCAAGCAGTTCCCTGAGAACACAACGATTTATTACAATCCCAGTTAAATGATCTTCGAGAGATGCACCGTATTTTGGAGTACGTGGAAATGGTTTCGGCCGGGACGGACTATGCCAATGTGCACCTGTCTAAGTACTACACATTCTACGAGTACTCGTTCTTGATCGGTTATAGTCTTACAATCTACCCCCTAATAGATGAGCTTTGCCATTTTTACAACGTGTGTCCGGCTCAGCTCACTCCTTACACCTTGAAGGTGTGCTGTATTATGACCACTTATGCAGCCAGGGATGAGTGCAATATCTCGGTCCACCACCTCTTACAGTTATTCAGCCCTGGTTACCCGAGGGGTACCATGCTGCAGTTGAGTAGTCATGGCACAAGGGGCTTGGTTGTTAAAGCCGATGACAAGACCAACCGCCGCTTTTGGCGTAAATACTTCTACATTAGGACGGAGCACCTGGTGTCGAATCCCGAAGGGTTCCCGAAAAGATGGAATCTAGAACATAAGTATTTTTACTTGTAGAATTTAGGACTACTTGATATTTTGACCATACGGGGCATTGTGATTTCTTTGCTTCCTCACCCCCTTTTTACAGAGAGGACTTCTACACTCCAGTTCGTTGAAAATATTAAATTGTGGGTGGAGAGAATGATTCTGTACACAGAGGAATGCCGCACCTGGGCTGCATTTCATCAACGATATTGCCCGCAGCTAACTCTTTGGCTACGATTTTAAGGTATCCTTAGGTTTTGTTACCTGACTCATTTTTGTTGGTAGGTCGGAGCACCCCTAAGAAGACGAAGAAGAGCATCGTTACCTTGGCTGGGGCGGGGACTGACACTGAAGAAGGATACTTACCTTGTGGCTCGCCCAGTGATGGCGCTCCAGAGGTTCCTCACCCTGAGGTTGTGCCCGTGGCGGTGTCCACAAGTGAAGAGACTCCTTCAATGCCATCCCCGCGGCCTGTGGAGAGACTTTTGAGAGCGAGGAGCCGCCAAAAAGGAAAAGACACCGGTTAATTACTGGTAAGGGGATGGCCACAGAAGGCGAGAGGTCGAGTGAGCCCCATCGGGTGTCAAGGCTAATTTTTATGGTCGATTCCATCCGTCCTGGGAGGTCGGCTACCCAAGGGAGGGTAGTTTCCGATGCTAGCCCAGCACGTATTTTGGAGAGTGGCTTGTCAGCTGCCATTGGAGAAGCGGGCGACGGTGCCAAGAGGGTAGACCCTAAGGCCGCCCATACGGATGTATGCGTTAATAAGGGGTCCAGCCCGTGTGGGGATGATGGCAGGTAGATCCAACCATCGGAATCTGATCCCATGAGGGTATAACATATTATAACACAGCGAGCAAGCCACATCGATATGACCTTGTTATGTGCGGCCGCTGTTAGCGATGGGGAACTATCCCGGAGGGTTGCTGGCGTGGCCTTGTATGTATTTTTCAATTTTCTTCATGTATCATAAAGTAAACTTTGATGCATACTGACTTTCCTTTCATCTTTTTCCTCTTATTTAGACTGTCATCTTGGAGGTAGAGAGGGGGCGGACGGCGCAAAGGAAGGCAGCCACCATTAACAAGGTGGTAAAGAAATATCGGCGGTGCCATGCCAAGAATCAGGCGTTGGCGGACCTACTCAAGCAGGACCCAAAAGTTAGTTTTTTCCATGAGGGCTTAGAGCAGTCGGAGGCCCAGCCGAAGCGGAGGGTGGTTGAGCTGGAGCAAGTTGATGAGCAGCTAATGGCTGCTTTGGCTCGGAATATTAAGTTGGAGACTCTTCTCCAATCGAAGGAAGAGGAATCAGATGTCAGACGTGGGGTAGCGGCAGAAGCTGCTGTTTTAAGAGCCAAGGTCGCTGCCATGACCGCCGAGCTTAATGCCAAGGCGGCTGAGATTGAGGCCCTTAAGCAGACTGTTGCGTCAAGGTCTGACGAGGACGCGCATCGTGAGGTGCATAAGATGTGGGTGTATGCCGAGGCTAAGCTAGTCGTGTTCGAGGAATTCTTAGCTACGGGTCGAGCTATTGAGGCGGAGGTTCAGGAGCAACGACGCATCTCTCAGGTTGCCCGCGAAGCCTGCGGGTATAGTTCTGATAAGTTTGGCAAGATCATCCTTATCATGTTCAACCTGGCCAGGAAGTCCCTGAGTCCTTCCCTTGCGATTTGCTTGACGGCGAAGATGTAGTTGACTCTTGCTTCCTCTTTCTTCGCTCCTGCATGGGCGATGACAAACTTATCCGCCATTTCCTTAAATGTTGATATTGCCTTAGCTGGTAGCTGGGAGTACCACGTTAGGGCCCCTCCCATCAGCGTCTCACCAAACATCTTCAGCAGCATCGATGGTACCTTCTCTTTTAATAGGTCATTACCTTTCACGGCAGTGACATAGTAGATGAAATGATCTTCGGGATCTGTGGTTCTGTCGTATACCCTTAAGTAGGGTGGCATCTTGAAGGTTTTGGGATAGGCTGAAGAGTAGCTTCTTCGGTATAGGTTGTTCGACGAACTTTCCCATGTCGCGTTTTGGCAGCAACTTGGGAGCACCAAGGATCTTGTCTACCCTCCCCTGGTGCTCTTTCATTTGGTCGCGAAGAGTCTTGTTTTCATTCTCCATTTCTTCCATCTTCTTTAGGATGGCTGTTAGCGTATCGTCGTTGGTCTGTACTTCAAAGGGTCTGTTATTTGCTCGTACAACCTCAGGTTCACCCATGGCAACAACGATACTTACCGTTGGCATACACCTGGCGTTACTTTGTGGTGACTTCTCAACCAAGCCACTTAGAGTACTTGTTAGTCTTTCTTCCAGTAACTTCTTAACCACCGAGGGCGCTTCCTTAGCCGCAGATGTGGAGGCTCTTTCTTCATGCAAGATCGTCAGATCTTCAAATGGAGAAGGTAAAATCTCTGTACTTGAAGTGATGCTAGGGGTTGCATTCAAGATACCCTCGTTACTGGCCTCGTTGAGGGGTCCAAGGAGATTTGTTGTAACATCCACTATGGCATTCAATCGTGTGTTATATTCGGCCTTCTGTTTGTATGGTGTAGCGAATGATTGTTGGTTGCTCTCTAGGTGGATACTATGATTTTAATTCTAGAAATCCCCAGAGACGGTGCCAAATTGTTTGGCTCAAATGTTATCAATATACTTTATAAGCTAAAAACAATCAAAAAATGAACAGGAGTAAATCATAATACAATATAATATAATCTTTAGATAAAAGATATGAAATTATTGCAGTAGATCTGATAAGATGAACTCAAAAATGGGTGTTCGATAGATGTAGATATATATATATATATAGAGAGAGAGAGAGAGAGAATAAGAGAATTGTATTATTTGAGAATAATAATGATTCCCCTTTACAATGGGATGGTCCCATTTATATAATAGGAGGCCTTCCTCGAAATAATTATAAAAGTACAAAATGTGGTCGACGTCCTCCTAACGAGGACGACAGGTCTTAACCGGTGTCGCTTCCGTCCATACGTCCAAGCCGTACCCTTACTTTAATAGATGTATGCTCACTGAATGTACCCTTCGAAGTAGAGACGTTGAGGGCCAAATTTGACCCCATACACATATCTTGCCCATCATAGAATATTAAAGTCGTTATTTGATGTTACTAAACCCAATTCGTTGTAAAAGAGTTTTATTTTACTTGTTCTAGAATTTATTAAGTTTAACTGATATTCACTCTATTAATTTATTCTTTATTGATTTGGTAATTATTTGCTCAAACATATAAGTGATATAATAATACTTGTCCCAAAATAATTTCTCCGAAATAAGATTCTCAAATCTGATCAGTTCGATCTTAGTAATTAGTAGAACTATTGATAGCATCATGGACAAATATAAAGCTGTAGAAGCTGCAAGAAGGCCATTCACTAGGTCTCAAGCTAAGGAGAAGCAAGACAAGATTATTGGGCTTCAATGGGAGATCAAGAAGGCGTCTACAAAATTATGTAGAGGATTTAGCTAAGTGCTACACTCATTTCGTGGTCCAAGTCCAAGTCCAAGAGGAGGTTGATTGAGGTCCAAGCACTAGCCATAAAGGCACCTAAATTTTCCTAGTTTGTTAGGACATATTTATTGTTTTCCTAGTTAGTTAAGGTTAATAGTTTTCTTTTCCTAAGATTGGTAGAATTACTTTCCAAGATTGACTTGATTTTGGTTTCCTAGAGTTTTACCTTTTCCTATTTTAGTTGGACTTGTTGTCCAAAGTAGTTTAGGACTTTCTTTCCTAATTTTTAAGGATAATTTCGTGACCCCTCTATATAAAGGGGTATCTTCTTTGTTTTTATGTAGATTCAGATTATCATCAATAAAAACTTATGAGATTTTTCTTCACTCTTGTATGGCTACTCTTGGATTTATTCTTCAACCTTCAAGACTCAACTTGAGGTGGTAAGAATTAAACCCTTTTCGTAATCTTAGATCACTTCTAGGTAATCAAGAAAGGTAATAAGTTTAGGCTTATTGTTGTTCTAGTTATTCTAAAGGGTCGGGTTTCACAATCTATTTCTTGTTTTTAATTTCTACCAAAGGCGATTAGTTATTTGTTAGCTAATTGTTGTTGTTAGGATTCAACTTCAAGAATAGACTTCTTGAATTCAATCTATCTTTAATTTTTTTCTTTTATTCGTTTCTTTATTTTTTTTTAGATTCCGCACGTTTCTTGTTGTTCTTTAGGTAAATCTTGAATCCTTATCGTGTTACTATCAAATGGTATCAGAGCTTAGGCTAATCAAGATTTCAATCTTGATAATCTTGGGAGGTTCTTGATTAAAAAAATGAATTTCAGCCTACAAAAAGTGTTCTTGTACTATTTGGTTTCCAAGTCAAAAAAGGAAACAAGAAGAGGGGATCCTAGTTCTTGAATATTAAGAAAACTTCTTCCTTATTCTTGGGGGTTTTGGGTTTCTTAAATTCTTTCCTTTTTTTCCTCTACTAACCAATTCCTATTCTTTCTAGGTTTGGTCTTCCACCTTCCTTTCCTTTTTCTAACTCTAAATTCTTATCACTAAAGGGTTGTGACTAGTAAGGTTTATTAATAAATCTAAAGATTAATGACCAAGGGTTGCATTGAGTGAAAAAGGGGACAGCAAAAGAGAGAGATAAGTATATTGCTTTGTTCAAGATGTCTTATACTGGTAGTGATGATGAACAAAGAATTCTTCAAGAAGCCAAAATTAAAGGAAGGAATGATTTTACCTTGAAAGCTATGCATCAACAAATTGAAAGGTGGAATTTGCAATTCCAAGAGATGAGGGACACCATTGTTGAGCAAAATATTATAATAGCTGAACTTAGGAGGGGAAATCATGCAAGACCCAAGCTAGGAGAAATATACCCGCCGCCATTAAAGATCAAGAAAGCCCAATCGATGATTTTAATGATGATATTGATTTTGATTGGGTAGGAAGATATAGAAGGGGACAAAGAGGAAGATTTGAAGATAATAATATAAATAGTATAAAAATGACGATGCCATCTTTCAAGGGAACAAGGGATCAAGACTTGTACCTTGATTGGGAGAGAAAAGTGGAAGCCATCTTTGACTACCACAACTATTCAGAGGGCAAGAAGCTTAAACGTGCTGCTGTTGAGTTTTCTAACTACGCAGCAATCTGGTGGAAAAAGCTTTCTAGGGATAGATTGCAAGAAGGACAAGCACTCGTTTCTACGTGGGATGAGATGAAGAGAGTAATGAGGAAGAGATTTGTACCATCACACTTTCAAAGAGATCTTCAACAACGTCTTCGAACTTTGAGGCAAGGGTCCTTGTCTGTAGATGGGTACAAGGCTATGGATATGGCTATGATCCAAGCTAATTGCGTGGAGGAAGAAAAGGCTACAATGGCTAGGTTTTTGAATGGTTTAAATAGGGAAATAGCTGATGTATTCGAATTGCAACAATATATAACTTTAGATGAGCTAATTGAATTAGCCGTAAAGGTAGAAAGACAAAAAAATGAGACAACAATCTTGCTAATGGAGAAGCCGGTCAACTACTATTCAAACGAAGCAATGGCCGAAATTTGGGGAGACACCTACTCTTAAATTACATGAAGACAAGGGCAAGAGCAAATTGGAATACAAGGATGGGGGTAAGCCTTTTATGCCTAAGACTTCTACTTCTACTTCTTCTATTCAATGTCTCAAGTGTAAAGGGAGAGGGCACAAGACTTATGAATGCCCAAGTAGAAGAAACATCCTTATCAAAGAGGATAGGGGATATGAGAGCGAAAATAATGCACTAGGTGAAGAACAAGAAGAAAACTTTGTGGAGAATGAAGGAGGAGAAGAGATGAAGTACATGGATAGTGGGTTGAATTTTGTGGTTAGGAGGCTTATGCACATTAATCTGGGGCACTCTAATGAAGAACAAAGGAAAAATATATTTCATACCCGGTGTGGGATTAAAGATAAAATTTGTTTTATGATAATTGATAATGGGAGTTGTTCTAATGTTGTGAGTGCATATTTGGTGGAAAAGATATGGTTGGAATGGAAGAAACACCCTAGATCTTATAGGTTGCAATAGTTTAATGATAGTGGAGAGGTCAAGGTGAATAAATAATACATGGTCTCTTTTAAGATTGGAAGGACACTGATGAAGTTCTATGTGATATAGTACCCATGCAAGCTTGTCATATCTTGTTAGAGCGCCCATGGCATTATGATAGGAGTGCTTTTCATGATGGGAGGAAAAAAAAACTCTCTTGAGCATAATGGCAAGAAATACATTCTTGCACCTTTAACTCTTTCCCAAGTGTATGAAGATCAAAAAAAGATGAAAGAATCAATGGGGAAACATGGGGAGGGATCAAAACAAGAGACTAAAGGAAAAGAAAAAGAGGGCAAATCTGAAGAGAGGTCTGAGGAGAGAGAGGGAAGCAATGAGAGGAAAGAAAAGGTGGGGAAGAGTGATAAAAAAAAGCATTGGTGAGAGGAAAGAGGCTAATATTGAAAAAAAATGAGCCTTGCAAAAGCCAAAGAGTGTTTAATTGCGAAAAAGGAGGGGCTGCCTATTATCTTGCTCACTTATAAGGAAGTTCCGCTTAATAATGATTCATTAATATCCTCTTTGCCTAGTGTTATTTCTAACCTTTTGCAGGATTCTGAAGATGTTTTCCCTGAGGATCTTCCTAAAGGTTTACCACAATTAAGGGGAATAGAGCATCAAATTGACTTTGTGCCCGGATCACAAATTCCTAATAGGCCTGCTTATAGGAGCAATCTTGAAGAAACAAAGGAATTGCAAAGACAAGTATAGGAGCTACTTGATAAGGGGTTTGTTAGAGAAAGTATGAGTCCATGTTCTGTACCCGTACTTTTGGTGCCAAAGAAGGATGGCACTTGGAGGATGTGTGTGGACTGTGGTGCCATCAATAAAATAACGGTAAAGTATCGCCATCCTATCCCTTGTTTATATGATGTGCTTGAACAATTGCATGGTTCACAGATATTCTCTAAAATTGATTTGAAGAGTGGATATCACCAAATTAGAATGAATCCTGGAGATGAGAGGAAAACTGCCTTTAAAACTAAATATGGATTGTATGAATGGTTAGTGATGCCGTTCGGGTTAACTAATGAACCTAGTACATTCATGAGATTAATGAACCATATCTTTAAGGATTTTCATGGTAAATTTGTAGTCGTTTGTTTTGATGATATTTTGATCTTTTCTAAATCTTTAGAAGAACATGTCGAATATTTGAAACAAGTTTGTAATGTGCTTAGGGAGCAACAACTGTATGCAAATCCATCCAAGTGCACGTTTTGTGTAGATAAGGTAGTTTTTCTGGGTTTTGTTGTGAGTTCTAGAGGTGTCGAAGTAGATCAAGATAAAATCAAAGCAATTAAAGATTGGCCTAGAAGTGATCCATGGACTTGCTAGCTTTTATAGGAGATTTGTTAGAGATTTTAGTTCAATTGCTGCACATTTAACTGAAGTCATTAAGAAGGATAAGGTCTTTAATTGGGGAAAAGAACAAGAGCTTGCATTTAACATTTTGAAGGATAAATTGTGTTCTACTCCTTTGTTACAATTACCCGATTTTAATAAGTCTTTTGAAATTGAATGTGATGCATCTGGTAGAGGTATTGGGGTTGTTTTAATGCAAGATTCGAAACCAATCTCTTATTTTAGTGAGAAGCTGAATGGGGCTGCATTGAATTATTCTACTTATGATAAAGAATTGTATGCCTTGGTAAGGCCTCTTGCTACATGGCAATATTATTCGTGGCCAAAGGAGTTTGTGATAAAAATTGACCATGAGTCCTTAAGATACTTGAAAAGCCAAGGGAAATTGAGTAGAAGACATGCCAAATGGGTTGAATTCATTGAGACATTTCTTTAAGCAAGGTAAAGACAATATCGTTGCTGATGCGCTTTCAAGAAGGTACGCTCTTGTTTCTACTCTTACTTCTAAATTGATGGGATTTGATCATATTAAGGAATTATATGTTGATGATTCTGATTTTAATGTCGCATTTTTGACATGTTTAAATAGGATTTTTGAGAAGTATAATATGAAATATGGGTTTCTTTTTAAAGAGAATAAGCTTTGTATCCCTAATTATTCGTTGCGAGAAGTTTTTGTGAGGGAAGCACATTGTGGGGGACTTATGGGGCACTTCGGTGTGCCTAAAATACTTGACATCCTTGCTGAAAATTTCTTTTGGCCTAATATAAGAAAAAATATCGAAAATTTTTGTGCTCAATGCCTTGAATGCAATCAAGCTAAATCTAAAGTGTTGCCACATGGTTTATACACGCCATTACCTGTGCCTATTTCACCTTGGATTGATATTTCTATGGATTTTGTGTTAGGACTGCCTAGATCAAGGTATGGTAAGGATAGCATCTTTGTTGTGGTAGATAGGTTCTCAAAAATGGATCATTTTATTCCTTGTTTAAAGTCTAATGATGCTTCTCATATTGCTGATTTCCTTGTTAGAGAAGTTGTTAAAATGTATGATATACCTCAAACTATTGTTAGCAATAGGGACGCTAAGTTTCTAAGCCACTTTTGGCGTGTGCTTTGGGGAAAATTGGGCGCAAAGTTATTGTTTTCTACTTCGTGTCATCCACAAACTGATGGGCAAACTGAGTAGTAAATAGAACTTTAGGAAATATGTTAAGGGCTGTTCTAAAATGAAAGTTCACTTCTTGGGAGGAGCACTTGCCTACGGTAGAATTTGCTTACAATCGAACTGTTCATTCACCTACTGGTTATTCTCCTTTTGAAGTAGTTTATGGATTTAACCCCTTTACACCCCTTGACTTATTACCCTTGCCTACTAATGAGATAGTTAGTCTTAATGGAAAAAAGAAAGCTGATTTGATGAAGACTATTCATGAGCATACGATACTTGCAATTGAGAGGAAGAATGAGCAAATAGCTAAACGAAGGAATAAAGGTTAAAAATCAGTTATCTTTGAGCCTGGTGATTTGGTTTGGGTTCATATGAGGAAGGAGAGATTTCCTTCAAAAAGAAAGACAAAATTGCATCCCAGAGGAGATGGGCCATTTAAAGTACTTGAACGAATTGGAGATAATGCTTACAAATTGGACCTTCCGGGTGAGTTTCAAGTAAGTACTACTTTTAATGTTGCCGACTTATCCTTGTTCGATGTAGGTTCAAATTCGAGGATGAATTCTTTTCAAGAGGAGAGGAATGATAGCTTCATGGACAAGGATAAAGCTGTAGAAGCTCCAAGAAGGCCATTCACGAGGTCTCAAGCTAAGGAGAAGCAAGACAAGAGTATTGGGCTTCAATGGGAGATCAAGAAGGCGCTAATGGTGGAACAAGATCTACAAAATTATGTAGAGGATTTAGCTAAGTGCTACACTCATTTCGTGGTCCAAGTCCAAGAGGAGGTTGATTGGGGTCCAAGCACCAACCATAAAGGCACCTAAATTTTTCTAGTTTGTTAGGACATATTTATTGCTTTCCTAGTTATTTAAGGTTAATAGTTTCCTTTTCCTAAGATTGGTAGAATTACTTTCCAAGATTGACTTGCTTTTGGTTTCCTAGAGTTTTACCTTTTCCTATTGGACTTGCTGTCCAAAGTAGTTTAGGACTTTATTTCCTAATTTTTAAGGATATTTCGAGACCCCTCTATATAAAGGTGTATCATCTTTATTTTTAGGTAGATTATTCAGATTATTATCAATAAAAACTTGTGAGATTTTCTTGCACTCTTGTGTGGCTACACTTGGATTTATTCTTCAACCTTCAAGACTCAACCTGAGGTAGTAAGAATTAAACCCTTTTCGAAATCTTAGATCACTTCTAGGTATTCAAGAAAAATGATAAGTTTAGGCTTATTGTTGTTCTTGTTATTCTAAAGGGTCGGGTTTCACAATCTATTTCTTGTTTTTAATTTCTACCAAAGACGATTAGTTCTTTGTTAGCTAATTGTTGTTGTTAGGATTTAACTTCAAGAATAGACTTCTTGAATTCAATCTATCTTTAATTTTTGTCTTTTATTTGTTTATTTATTTTTATTTAGATTCCGCATGTTTCTTGTTGTTCTTTAGGTAAATCTTGAATCCCTATTGTGTTACTATCAACTATGCTAAATGTTTTGATACAATTCAAAATGAAAACAATAACAATAATAAACCTAATATAACCCAAAAGTAAGATAGTAATTTATTCATCATATGATCTTAAATTGCTTCTCTAAACCATTTCAACATGATTTTAGGGAATTTTTATTTTTTATTTTTTATTTTGGTGTCCCTCGTAATCGAGAGGTTTTTACCTAAAATAAAGGGGTAATTTTACAAGAAAATGTTTATATTGATGGTGCAGGTCGCATGACATTTTATTTCTTCCTCTAGGATAAGTCATCTCATCATTTCATCAAATAAACAAAGGATTTAAATTAACTAATATATGATGAATTCTCACATTATTATTGTAATATAACATGTTATAGTTTTTTTTAAAAGTTATGGGTTGATGTGTTTTATAAAATAAAGTGTGAGTACATTTTTCTCTGTAGCGCTGCATAGAACTTGAACATTTGAAAAAGACTGTAAACTTTAAAATGAAAGAATTTGATAATACAACATCTTAATGATAAAAAGAGATATATAAATAAGCATGAATAATTCTTTGATTTTTTTTTTAATGTATTTTTAACTTTAACGTATGAAATTCATCCAATTATTTGTCACAAACATCAATTATGTGGGATTTCTTTATAAAGGATTTTTTGGTTTTTGAATTCCTTAAGAAATATACTAACTCGTGTTTTGATTAAAACACCTTTAATTAAATTTGTATATTGTTATTATCCGTGTGGCGAAGCTTCTCCAACTCAAAAGAACTTCTTTTACAATTTTTTTTTCCAAAGTTAAAACATTTGGCTAAACTTTTAGAGAAAAAAGCGCTTGAGTAGAAACAGAAAGAGTTTTGGAGAAACAAAAAAAAAAAGTTATTTCTCTCTAAAGGCACATTTTTTAAAAAATACTTTTGAGAAAAATATATTTAGAAGTAGTTTTTAAAAGCCTGTCCAAACACTAATTATTGTGCAGTAAAAAGTTATTTCTCGCCAAAGGCATATTTTTGAAAAATACTTTTGAGAAAAAATATATCTAGGAGTTGTTTGTGAAGGCCTGGTCAAATACTAATTGATGCTCAGAAGTGCTTTTCAAATAAATTAGCTAAACACAAACTAATTTCACTAACAGTACTTTTGAAAAAAAAATACTTCTTAAAATAAGTTATTTTTTGCAACTTGACTAATCGGGCTAGAAACTTGACACATAAAGATATATAAATAACGGTATATTTTTTCAAAATAAATCAATTTCTTCTTGATAATATAAAAATACTTATTTTGAACAAAAAAAATATAAATATATCACTTATTATAGACCGAAGAAAAGACTTTTAACTCCATTTTATGCTTTATCTTTTTGTGGCGCCTTAATTTTTTCACTAATATCACAGCAATTTTAGCATGTGGATTCTAACGATAACTCCATTTTATACAAAAATAATACTCCACGTAACATATTGGAAAAACCAAAGTGTTATGTATAAAGGTGTTATTGGGAGCCTAAACTGCACAAGTGGCAAAGGGGTCAATTTCACAATAATGACAAAAAAATCTGAGACCCTATCCCCAGACTTTCTAATACTAGAGTACTTAAGATTCGTTTAGTAATATGGATAAGTTAAAATAATTTTGGAATAAAAGTTTAACATTTTTATATTATTAGTTTAATTATTAATCCAGGAATAAATTATCGTAAATTAAAAATAATACTATCAGAATAATTTATATTTGTAGAAAGGAAAATAATAAATTGACAGTCTCAGAATAAATATGATATACCAAACAGTTAATATCAAAAATATCACAATAAGTAACTCCTAACACAATTGATTTTCAATTTTCAATTTTCGAAACTTTAAAAAACTGCAAAAACTTAGTTTTCAAAAATTTTCAGACCTAAACTAAAATTAATATCCAAACATAAGTCTAAATTTCAGATATCATTTTCACTCAACTTTTTCGAACTTTACAATTCTTATGTCCAAACGTGTACTAATTAACTTGCCTCCGAACCAAACAACCCCGCAGTATTCAACTGCCGCAAATAAAATCCTTACTGATACACAATCTTTCGTTGAAAACAATAGATAGTTTTCAAGAATTTCACTCACAAAACTTTTCTCTCTTAATATCTTATAGGAGTATATTATACTAATAATAATAATACTTACTATTATTTGTTTCTTTCACCAACAACTTTGTGAAGCAGCTGCACAAAGAAAAATACAGACAAAATTGTTGGGAAAAGTAGAGTTTATTTGCGTTGAAGTTTGGTGGTGTTGAGAAAATAGAGAACAAAAGAATATGCAAGCTTTCAAAGCAGCAATATTACCAGCTGTTACTCTTAATAATAGTAATAATAATAATTCTAATATGTATTGCCACTCATCTTTTTACCTCAGGTGCCATTCTCCTCTTTTTTCTTTCATTTTATTTTTCTTCATGTTCTCCACTTGATTTTTGCTTGTTAATGGTGTTTGGCTTTTGTTTTGTTTTTTAGTTCTTGTTTGAATAAATGGCTTAAAGGGTCAGTTTTTTTTTTCCATGTTTATGTAGTTTAAAAATTTTCTTGTACTTTTTAATTCTTTTATTAAATGGCTTAATGGGTCAATTTTTGTTTTCTCCATATTTTCAACTTGATTTGTGCATGTTTATTGAGTTAAGTTTTTTTTTTCTTGGGTTTTAAGTTTATATATGAGTTAATTCAGGGATTAAAGATTCATTTTTTATTCGTTGTACAGAGGTGATGAAGCAAGTAGACATGCATCAGCACGTTTTGCTGATATTGGAGAGCTTGAACAGTCTACAGGATTTCCTCAAGAAGAAGCTGTTGATTTAAGCAGAAGTATTCAGTTCTCTTTCTCAATTTAAAAAATTATGTTTTTCTTGGTCTTTAAGTTTTTGTATGATGTTGACCTTAAAAAGTTTGATTTTTTGTTGTTGTTTGTTTTTTTGTTTCTTGAAAGGTTCATTATATGGTGAAATGAGGCCAAACAATGTTGCTGTTGTTTCGTCAAATAATAACTTGCATTTTGGTGAACTTAATACGGTAAGATCCTCAACTCACAAAAAATTAACCATCTTGGTACCTACTCTCTCCGTTATAGTTTATGTTCCAGTTTACGTGACACCATTTCCTTATTAATTCGTTCAAGAAAGAATGACGCATTTTTTTATTTAAAAGCATTTAACTTTAAACCTACGGGGACTTTCCAAAATGATGCCTCACACGGATACTTTTGGAGGATCCGACACTCACCCCGGCGACATTTTTCTGAAGTCCGAGCAACATAGTTTTTAACTTCTTACTTCAAAGGTCTTGCTTAATTATGTCAAGTAAAATGGAAAGGAGGGAGTATATAATATAGTACTCCCTCCGGTCCAAAATAAGTGATGTTTTGGCCATCTTTTTGTGGTCCAAAATAAGTGATGTTTTCGGATTTCAAGAATGACTTTATGATGTTTTTCCTATATTGTCCTTGGAGTAAATAGTATTGGAATATGTGTTAGGAGTGTTTATGTGAGATAGTAAGGTGAAAATGGTCAATTCTATTGCTAATAAATGTTAAAAGGTGATTTTCTTAATATGTATGCAAACACCCAAAACATCACTTATTTTGGACCGGAGGGAGTACTATGTATGTTGTGTATTGAATTAATGAGGTGAAGTGTGAAAATGGGAATGAATGTGCAGAGTATAGGGTCAACAGAAATGGGGTCATCAGAAACAGGAGGGGTGGAAGCAGGGGGGAGGTTTATGTTGCACAAGGCACAAACAGCAATGATGGGTGGTGGCGGCAGCAACGGTGGCGGCGGACTTATAGGTGGTGGTACTGTGGCTTTGGGAAATGGCCATTTTGAGAATTGGGCTGATTCTGGTATTGCAGACCATAGCCACAGCCAGCAGACTGACACTTCCACAGATTTTGATACTGATGAAAGAAACCACCAGGTTAATTGCTACTTTTACCTTTAGCTATAGCCCATCCTTGTCTTTTCTTTGTTATTATTACGTATTTCTTTTATGGCACGACAGAAAGAGCGAGGATTCATATATCAATCTCCAACTTGGTTGTGATTGAGGCACAATTAGGGCTCATTAAATACGAGGGATGATGGATAATTATTTCCGGAACTAAATTTGAGATTGAGTTTATCCCATCTTTGGTTGGAATAAAATCACGGTATCAACCAATCTCCTGGGATTGTAGTATTATTGTGAGATAACAATCCTATGATCACTTGTTTTCCAACCAAACAACTCCTTACTGTTGTTGTTGTTGTTATAATGGGGATAATTCAGTGGTTAATATTACATTATTATCATAATATGTTGGGCTTGTGAGTTTATGATAGTTTCATGTATAATGAATTAAAAAATGATGGCAATGATATTGAAATTAAAATGGAGTTTCAGCTTTCTTTAGGCAGAAGGAGAGGACTTAATAATTTAATACTATCACTTATCCGAATTTTAGCTAGGTAGGGTAGCATTAGGATCTTTTGTCACCCCATAACCTTGGTTAATAAATTGAATATATCGATTGATTAATCACGAAGTAAGCAATATCTTTGGAATTTAATGAATGATTTGGTTGGATTGGGAAATGGCCAGGGAATACTCAATTAATGAACTGGTTGTCTTTGTTATTTTCATCTACACTTGTGGTGTTTTAGCCCCAGAGAGAGAAGATAACCCGAGGGGGTTGAGACATCTGGATATCATTTGGTGTCTTTATATCTAAACCAACCCCTACTGTTAACTGTTTGCATTTATTTGTTTTGTTATATCACAGGGCCAAGGGGTTCAACATGGTGCATTAATGGCTGTGGACTCCATTGATCAGTCCAAAGTAAAGCATGGAGATCAGAAGGTGGTTGTAGTTGTTTACTCTTGTCTCTTTCTTCCAATAGCTATTCATTCCATTTTATATCCGTTGGTAACGTTTTACAACTGTATTTACTTAAGCTAATTTTTACTTGCAGACACTGCGCAGGCTGGCTCAAAATCGAGAAGCTGCTAGGAAAAGTCGATTGAGGAAAAAAGTAATTTATTCACCTTTCTCAAATTTAATTGAAATTTACTTGGCTCATCCGGTATTTTTTTATACTTTTATCCATGAGATTTCTCTGCCGGAGTATTTAACATCTAATAACTAGTTGTGTTTGAGCTGTTTAGTTCACTTTAGGTAGCCACTCTGGGATGTCACATAGCTTTCTTCGGAAAATGTTCATGTTAACGTATGTGAACATTGGTGACGAACAAAATGTCATGCATAACTTCACAGCCTAGATAACATTCAGATGGAATTGAACCCTAAAAAACTAGGAAAAACAAATGCAATTTGTGTATGGAAGTCCCACTCTATGCAATTATACATTACATGATATTCTTGCCTTGTATGTTTTTATATGTTGCCGAAGGGGTGCATTTTTATGCTGTTCGAAACTTAGTTTTGCTATGCTGCAATATTGATAAGATCAAGTCACCTCAGGTGTTACATTATCTTAAGCATGGTTATAGCCCAAGAGTCTTAGCTGAACGTTTAGGCTTATCAAGTTGTTGATCATTGTTGGTCAATGTGCAATATGTCTTTTTAGATACTCGACGTTTAAATGATTATAAGGTTTTTTGTTTTGCACAGGCATATGTTCAACAGCTGGAGACTAGTAGGCTCAAACTATCACAGTTAGAGCAGGAGCTAAAACGAGCCCGCCAACAGGTATCTCTCTCCCTCCGCAACTGGTAAGCAGAGGACTCGCTGACAAATTTGATAAGTCATCTCACTCTTGCTAATTTCTTGGACACAGGGCATATTTATTGCTAATGGATATGCGGGGGATCAGAGTCTTTCTGCTGGTGGAAATGGTTAGAAAACTTCCAGCCTTGGTAGCATTTGTTTCTTTTGTCATACTTAACGACGTTGCATTGAAACTGGGTAATTTATGATACTTTGCACAGGGGCATTGGCATTTGACATGGATTATGCACGTTGGCTAGAAGACCATCAACGACTTATCAGTGATCTCCGATCAGCTGTAACTTCTCACAGGGGAGATAATGAGCTGCGCCTTCTTGTTGATGGAGTAATGTTACATTACGACGAGATATTCAAGTTAAAGAGTGTAGGAGCAAAATCAGATGTTTTTCATATGCTGTCAGGCATGTGGAAGACTCCTGCGGAAAGGTGTTTCATGTGGTTGGGTGGATTTCGTTCTTCTGAGCTTCTAAAGGTTAACTTGGGCTCTTGTTTAAAGTGTCATTTTGTATAGCTTTCTATTTTCTTAAACTGATGCCCGATTTTGGAAATACAGATTCTTGGAAACCACCTTGAACCGTTGACAGAGCAGCAGCTCATGGGCATATGTAATTTGCAGCAGTCTTCTCAGCAGGCTGAGGATGCCTTATCGCAAGGCATGGAAGCCCTGCAACAATCTCTTGTCGATACACTTTCATCGACGTCACTTGGCCCTACTGGCTCCGGAAACGTAGCCGACTATATGGGGCAAATGGCAATCGCAATGGGCAAGCTTGCCACCCTTGAGAACTTCCTTTATCAGGTAACCGTCCTTAGTTTAAGTTCTCGATTACATGTGCTCCGTACTATTTTTTTCTTTATAATGGAGTTTACCTATATGATTTCTTTATTTGCTAGGCTGATCTTCTGAGACAACAAACTTTGCAACAATTGCATCGAATCTTGACCACTCGTCAAGCTGCTCGAGCCCTGCTTGTTATAAGTGATTACATGTCAAGGCTTCGGGCACTCAGCTCGTTGTGGTTAGCACGTCCCAAGGACCAACTCTAGTAACACGAATATTCATCTTTACAAAAGTGATGCATTTGTAAGTTCTAAATAGTGAAAATAGTGGTTATATGATAGCTCACAACTTTCAAAAGTGAGTGATTCGGAATTGTTACAATGCCAGCCTATAGTTCTTGGCTACTTTCTCGACCCATACCGTCTCAAAAATATCTTGAGACGATTAGGTATGGATCTGTAAACTATTTTCTAGGTTCTTAGAGGTGCAACTAACTATTTTCTTGTACCAGGAATGTTAGTCACCTATTCGAATATAGTCCTTAGTAAATCGTCCCCTGTAAAAGTGTCATCCTTCTTGCTGCTTGTTGCAATTGATGTTGCTTTTTGGTTATGGAGAAAGCTTCCTTTTCACATTTCTCTATTTCTCTTTTTTCCTTAGTAAAACATATAGTAAAGTTGTTTCTATGTGACCAGGAGGTTTGTGACCGAGCCGTGAAAATAGCCCTGGTAGGGTAAAATTGTATAGAATAGATCCGTGTAGTCCAGCTCTTCTCGGAGTCTGCGCATAGCGGGGGCTCAGTGCTTTGTGCTGCTCTCTATAACATCTGGCGTTTCAACTTTTAAATTTATAAAAGAATCTTTACATGGCTAATACTCTAAACTTCAGAGTTTTATATGACTATATTGTCTACATGTATATGATACACTTTGTTTATTTTGATTATTGAAACAACTAAGATTTAATAGTTTCCTGTTGCCACTGGCCTGTATGCTTTTACTCTTTCAGTATTCTTCCTTCCTGGAGATAGACATAAGAAAAAAGTATAAGCAACAAAAGATAAAATGAAAATTATTGAAATGATCTTGGTGCACTAAGCATTGTACGGGGTTTGGGGAAAGATAGGTACACAAGAGTGTATTGTATGCAGTCTTTCCCTACATTTCTGTAAGAGACAAGAGTCTATTGTATGCCGTCTTTCCTTACATTTCTGCAAGAGGTTGTTTTTACGTTCGAACCCGCGACCTTTTGGCCACATGACAACATAGTGTTACCCAAGCTATGCGCGGGGTCGGGAGAAAGACTGGAACACAAGGGTCTATTATATGTCGTTTTATCTAATATTTCGGTTACAGCTCGAACCTGTGACCTCATGTTCACATTGCAACAACTTTGTCAGTTACGTTAAGACTAATGTACATGAGAAAGAAACATACTTGACTTATTTCTTCTTCTGGATTTGACCATATGTGGTATGAAAACTCCTGTTCCATTGAACACTTCATGTCTATTGCCTTTTCTCCACAAATCTGATAACCATTTTGGAACTTTGTTGTTATCCTCTTTATCTCCGGACCAAGAAAAATGAACTCCTACAGGTTGTAGAACTGAATAAGATTTCATTTCTACTTTGTTTGAGTTCTTGATATCATTTGAATATTGATCATCTTCTTCGTCTTCTGTTGTCAATATTAACACTTGTCTTCTAAGTTCATCGTAAAAGCCGTCGCCTTCGAATTCTTCCCAGCAACTTAGTCCCATGTTCCTATGCATCTTTTGTATCAACCTATATATTATTGTAAACTTCCATTGATGATTTTGATATGATTGCTTGAGTTTTTTGAGTTTTTGCCTTGTGGAGTTTATATAGTGTGTGCGAAGAGAAAGTTGTGTGGTTGTGGTCAAAGTTACTATAGTGAATTGGAACTTGGTCGTGTAAGACGTCTCCAAGTGGAAACTAATCCAAAGAATATGTCCACTTTTGTACGTTAGTCTATGTTTCTTGATTAACCATTTATTATTTTAATCAAGTGGTGGCAACATCAATAAAAAAACCCAGTTATCTACCATATTAGTAACTAAAAATAGGGTGGATAATGAATTTTTAAAACAGTGCAAATATGGACATGAATCATATATCCACTTGGAAAATGTAGAACTTATAAATAACTAATGAGTTTAACTATTACATGACTCAAATTGATTATTCCTTTAAGTTCGAGAGACTAAGAATTCTCCCAAAGTAATAAGAATTTTCCCAAAAGTGATCATATTCAAAAAGTTATAGATAATATGGGGTATTTGCCAGTTAATTCATTTTTGCATTACCCATTTTTGACTCATGCATATTCGACCCACCGTTGTTTGCCATCTCTAATCACAGGTTACTTTTGGGGTACGACCCTTCTCTCGGTCTTATATTTAATACGGATAAAAAATAAATTAACTAGCGGATAACATGTGCGATGCCACCTATAGCAAAGGGTGGTCAAATGACCACGCTTCACCGAAATATTACGAAAAATTGTATTGTGTATATAAGTAAAATATTGATTTTAGATGTACAAAATCTATATTGAACACCCTTTGTCGGAATTTTTTTTCTACTTTTTTCTAGTTTGAACACCCTTAAAAATATTTCTCGCTTCGTCACTGGCGGATAATATGGATAATCGTAAAGTTATCTCTATATGACCTATATATCACAGGTTCAAACCGTAGAAGCAGCCACTAGTACTTACATGAGGTTAAACTGTCTACGCCATACCTCTTAGGATACGACCTTTATGAATATGTTTATATATCGCCCTGCCCTTTTTTTGTCCACACCTCAAATATTTTACAGGTATATTTTATCTTTCACAATTATAAATATCGATTAAATCTATCAATTGAACATTAGACAAATAACAAAGATTTATTTAATATTTTTTATCTCTGGTAAAATTTGAATCTTGGTATCTAAGATTCTCACCCTTAGATGACAAAGATAACTTATTTCTAATGTTAAAACCTTTGAATTTTGGTCTTCTGTTTGCGTGTAGTCGTATAACGTTTGAAATCAGGTGAATTATATGAGTGGACCCTTTGTTCTCAAGTAAATTAATTGGATTACTCCCCAAAGTTAAGAAAATGATACTCTACTCAATCTAGAAGGATTGTATTATTGACTTTTATACATAACTGTTCATATTAGTGTCTTCTACCAACTTTCGCAATATAGTTCTTTTTGCTGAAATCAAAACACATACACATAGCTAGCGCATCAGAAATTAAATAAAGAATATACCTTCATGTCACGACCCGGATTTCCCACCATCGGGGTCATGATGACGCCTACTAAATGGAAGCTAGGCAAGCCAAATATTAATTACCAATTTCTTATTAAGACTTATTATTAAAAACATATAACTTACAGCGGAATAATCAAAATTAGCGGAAGACTTAGTCAAATATGATAAAGAAAACCCAAACATGATACACTACCCAAGACCGGTGTCACAATACTCACGAACTTCTAAGAATAATACACATAATTGTCTGAAAGAAAATACAAGCTGTTTATCTCGATTACATGAGATAACAGAATGAAAAGCATAGATAGAAGAGACAACGGGTCCTGCGGACGCCTGCAAGGCTACCTCGTAGTCTCGGTAGTCGGAAAATCCACAAATCGCTACTGCCGTTGCTGTTGTCCGTAACCTGTATCTGCACAAAAAGAGCGCAGAGTGTAGTATCAGCACAACCGACCCCATGTGCTGGTAAGTGCCTGGCCTATCCCAGCGAACTAGTGACAAGGCTAAGGCCAGTCACCCACATAAACCTGTACAATTGCAATATACATATATATACAATACATTTATAAGGAAAGACTCTGCTCTAAAATAACAGTCAATAACTCACGATATCCAGAATAATCTAATCAACAGAATAAATCTTACTTTCATGTCTCAATTCCTCTCTCATTTCATATCTCGTGGTAGGCGTACCACCCGCTCCCAACTATCTCAGTAATTATATCTTGTGGTAGGCGTACCACCCGCTCCCAAATATCATAGTAATTATATCTTGTGGTAGGCGTACCACCCGCTCCCAAATATATCAATAGTTATATCTTGTGGTAGGCGTACCACCCGCTCCCAAATATATCAATAGGCTACCGGCAACTATGGCCAATGCCAAGATTTAAGTCACTTTGTGGTCGGCGTGCCACACGATCCCAATTCAATAATATATAAGTGGTCGGCGCGCCACACGATCCCAATTCAATAATTATATATATTACCGGCATTTAGCCAATAATCTCTATATCAACAATATTTATAATTACCGGTTTTAAACCAATAATTGATAACAATTTCAATAATTTATCTTCATTACCGGCATAACACCAATAACTCTTAATCAACAATTTATTCATAACTGAATTCCTATTCCTACAAACTAGGATAGAACAAACACTTACCTCGAAAGTTTACGAATGATTCAATCCGTAGCAATGCCTTTTCCTTTCGAATTTGACTCCAATCCAATCGTATCTATACACAAATGATTTAATATCATCAATACTACTCAACAACTAATTCCTAAGACCAATCACATCTTTTACAACATTCTGCCCGGAATAGTAATTTTCGACCCCGGGCCCACATGGTCGGAACTCGGGGTTAGGACCAAAATTCGGTTACCCATCCCCCCACGAGTTCATGTATATGATTTGTTTCAAAATCGGACCTCAATTCGAGGTCCAATTCTCAATTTATGAAAAACCCTATTTTCTAACAAAAACAAGAATTCTACCATGAAAACCTTTGATTTTTAATGAAAAACATGTTTAATGATGTTAGGAATTGAAAGAATTAAGTAAAAAGTGACTTAGAATTGTTTTGATGAAGAAGGAATCCGTGAAGAATCGCAAATGGGTGTTTTTATTTTGTTAAAAGTGAAGAAATGAACTGAAAATCATGTTTTACAGGTCTCTGCATTCGCATTTGTGAACATGGGTTCGCAATTGCGAACCCCGACCAATTTCTGGAGTTTGAAAAATAAGCTAAGGCTGGGAAGTTCGCATTTGCGAACTTTTGTTCGCATTTGCGAAGCCAAGGCAAATCTGGGGTCTTCGCAATTGCGAACATATGTTCGCAATTGCGAACTAGGCTGCTTCCAGGGATTTTCGCATTTGCGAAATAAGGTTCGCATTTGCGAACCAGCAGGCTTCTGGGCTTCTTCGCAATTGCGACACATTCTTCGCAATTGCGAAGACAGGCAATTACTGGAGGCCTCGCAATTGCGAGGTTTGGTTCGCATTTGCGAACCCAAACGGTCCTGGGCACCCTTCGCATTTGCGACCAAGGGTTCGCATTTGCGAACCCTGCCTTGACCTGCTACCTTCGCAATTGCGAGAAATACTTCGCAATTGCGAAGACAACAGCTGGGTGAAAAACCAGCAGTGCAAAAACACAGAATTTCATCCAACGGCCTATCAAATCTTTACCCGAGCCCCCGGGCTCCAAACCAAATATGCACACTAACTCAAAAACATCATACGAACTTGCTCGCGCGATCAAATCGCTAAAATAACATCAAAACCAATGGATTGAGCCTTAAAACTCAAGAATTCTTTCAAAATTCATAATTTCCAAACTTTCCAATTTAAGGCCGAAATGCGTCAAACGACGTCCGTTTTCAACCAAAATTTACAGGAAGCGCTTAACCAATATATATGACCTGTACCGGGCGTCGGAACCATAATATGAGCCCGATACCAGTACTTTTTAATCAAAAATCAGTTTCATTTTCCTTAAACATTATTAGAAAACAATTTAACAGAAAAATTCTTTTACCGGGGTTCTAGACCTCGGATTTCAATTCCGGGCATATGCCCAAGTTCCATATTTTTCTACGGATTTTCTGAGACAATCAAATCACGGATCCGGGTCCGTTTACCAAAAATGTTGACCAAAGTCAACCATATCAATATTAATATCAAAATTCTTCAACTTTTTCACATATTTCACATATTTCAACATAACTATTTTCCAGCTTTGTGCCCGGACTGTGCACGCAAATCGAGGCAACTATAAATGAGGTTTTCAAGACCTCAAAAGCTCGGAATGATTAATAAAACAAGTGATGACCCCTTTGGGTCGTCATAATCTCCACCTCTAAAACAACCGTTCGTCCTCGAACGGACAAAAGAAAGAAGTACCTGAGTCAGGAAACAAATGTGGGTAGCGGCTCCGCATATCAGACTCGGACTCCCGGGTCGATGCCTCAGGAGGCTGACCTCTCCACTGAACACGCACAGAAGGATAACTCTTCGACCTCAACTGTCGAACCTGCCGGTCTAGAATGGCTACCGGCTCCTCCTCGTGAGATAGATCATTGTCCAATTGGACAGTACTGAAGTCTAACACATGTGTGGGATCGCCGTGGTATCTCCGAAGCATAGATACATGAAAAACTGGATGCACGGCTGATAAGCTAGGCGGCAAAGCTAATCCGTAAGCCACCCCTCCCACTCTGTCTAGAATCTTAAATGGGCCAATATACCTAGGGCTGAGCTTTCCCTTCTTCCCAAACCTCATCACGCCCTTCATAGGCGACACTCGGAGCAATACTCGTTCACCAACCATGAAATCTACATCTCGAACCTTACGATCCGCATAAGTCTTTTGCCTAGACTGAGCTGAACGCAATCTCTCCTGAATAGTCTTGACCTTATCTAAGGCCTCCTGAACTAAGTCTGTACCCAACAACCGAGCCTCTCCCGGTTCAAACCATCCAACCGGTGATCGACATCGCCTACCATACAACGCCTCATACGGAGCCATCTGGATGCTAGACTTTTAGCTGTTGTTGTAGGCGAACTCTGCTAATGGCAGAAACCGGTCCCACGAGCCTCCGAAATCAATAACACAAGCTCGAAGCATGTCCTCTAGAATCTGAATAGTCCTCTCGGACTGGCCATCCGTCTGAGGATGAAATGCTGTACTCAACTGAACCTGGGTGCCTAACTCCTGCTGGACCGCTCTCCAGAACCGCGAGGTAAACTGCGTACCCCGATCAGAGATAATAGATACTGGCACTCCACGGAGACGAACAATCTCCCTAATGTAAACCTCCGCTAACCTCTCCGACGAGTAGGAGACAGATATTGGAATAAAGTGTGCTGACTTGGTCAACCTATCAACAATGACCCAAATAGCATCAAATTTCCTCCGAGTCAAAGGAAGTCCAGTAACGAAGTCCATAGTGATCCGCTCCCATTTCCACTCAGGAATTTTGATCCTCTGGAATACACCACCAGGTCTCTGGTGCTCATATTTCACCTGCCGACAATTTAGACACCGAGCGACATACGCAACGATATATTTCTTCATTCTGCGCCACCAATAGTGCTGCCGTAAGTCCTGGTACATGTTCGCGGCGCCTGGGTGAATAGAATACCGCGAACTGTGGGCCTCTGCTAAGATTAATTCTCGAATCCCTTCGACATTGGGCACACAAACTCGACCCTGCAATTTCAATACCCCATCATCATCTAGATTTCCCTGTGTGGCACCTCCCCGCTGTACTGTATATCTCAACTCACGCAAATGAGGATCATCAAATTGCCTCTCACGGATACGCTCAAATAAGGAAGAACGAGCGACCGTGCAGGCTAACACCCTGCTAGGCTCGGAAATGTCTAATCTCACGAACCGGTTAGCTAAGGCCTGGACATCTATAGCTAATGGTCTCTGACTGACCGGAATATATGCAAGACTACCCATGCTGGCAGACTTTCTACTCAATGCATCGGCCACCACATTGGCCTTACCTGGGTGATATAAAATAGTAACATCATAGTCTTTTAGCAACTCTAGCCACCTTCTCTGCCTCATATTCAACTCTTTCTCCTTAAACAAATACTGAAGACTCTTATGATCGGTGTATACTTCACATGCTACACCATACAAATAATGCCTCCAGATCTTCAATGCGTGAATAATCGCCGCCAATTCTAGATCATGCACTGGATAGTTCTTTTCATGAATCTTCAACTGCCTCGAAGCATAGGCAATAACCTTGCCATCCTGCATTAACACCGCACCAAGCCCAATACGGGAAGCATCACAATAAACAGTATAAGGTCCCGTACCTGTGGGTAAAACCAATACCGGCGTTGTGGTCAAGGTTGTCTTGAGCTTTTGAAAGCTCACCTCACATTCATCGGACCATTCAAATTGAACACCCTTCTGGGTCAATCTGGTCAAGTGGGGTTGCAATAGACGAAAATCCTTCTACGAATCGGCGATAATAACCCGCTAACCCCAAGAAACTCCGAATATCCGTGGCTGATGTCGGTCTAGGCCAGTTCTTGACTGCCTCAATTTTCTTCGGATCAACCTGAATACCTGCTACCGCCACAATATGCCCTAGGAATGCAACTGAACTTAGCCAAAATTCACACTTTGAAAATTTTGCATATAGTTGGCTATCTCTCAGAGTCTGCAAGGCCACTCTGAGATGTTGCGCATGCTCCTCCCGACTGCGGGAATATATTAATATGTTATCAATAAAGACTATTACAAAAAAGTCTAAATAAGGCTGGAACACCCGATTCATCAATTCCATAAAAGCTGCTGGAGCATTTGTCAACCCAAAAGACATGACCAGAAATTCAGAATGTCCATACCGAGTGCGGAACGCTGTCTTAGGGACATCGGATGCCCTAATCTTCAGTTGATGATAGCCCGATCTCAAATCTATCTTTGAAAATACCTTGGCACCCTGAAGCTGGTCAAATAAATCATCAATTCGTAGAAGTGGATATTTATTTTTGATAGTCACCTTGTTTAACTGTCGATAGTCAATGCACATTCTCATCGAACCATCTTTCTTCTTTACAAATAATACGGGTGCACCCCACGGCGAAACACTGGGTCTAATGAAACCCTTTTCAAGTAAATCCTGCAACTGTTCCTTCAATTCTTTTAACTCCGGCGGAGCCATACGGTATGGGGGAATGGAAATGGGCTGAGTGCCTGGAGCCAAATCAATGCAAAAATCAATGTCCCTATCGGGCGGCATACCTGGTAAGTCCGAAGGAAATACTTCAGGAAATTCGCGAACCACAGGCACAGAGTCAATAGAAGGAACCTCAGCACTAGAATCACGGACATAGGCCAAATAAGCCAAGCATCCCTTTCCAACCATACGCCGAGCTTTAACATAAGAAATAACATTACGGCTAGTATGACCTGAAATTCCTTTCCACTCTATACGAGGCGAATTCGGCAGGGCTAAAGTCACAGTCTTGGCATGGCAATCTAAAATAGCATGATACGGAGATAGCCAATCCATGCCTAGTATAATATCAAAGTCCACCATATTTAGGAGTAATAAATCAGCACGGGTCTCGAGACCCTCAATTACTATAATACATGACCGATGAACTCGATCAACCACAATAGAGTCGCCTACTGGTGTAGACACATGAACAGGAACACTCAATGGATCACTGGGCTGAATCAAGTATGGTGCAAAATAGGAGGACACGCACGAATATGTAGACCCTGGGTCAAATAATGCCGATGCCTTTCTATCACAAACCAAAATAATACCTGTAATGACGACATCTAAGGACTCAACCTTTGGTCTGGCAGGAATTGCATAACATCGGGGTGCCCCACCACCCTGAGCAGTATCTCTAGGACGATCAGCTGCTGGCTGGTCTCTACCTCTATCGGTCCGAGCTCCACCTCTATGACCTCTACCTCCACCTCTATGTCCTCTACCTCCGCCTCTAGCCGGCTGGGCAGGCTGTGAGGGAACTGGGGCCTGAATCATGGCACGAGAACCCTGCTGATGAGATCTGTCGGAAGCTCGAGGGCAATACCTTGCAATGTGCCTAAGATCACCGCACGTAAAACAAGCCCTCGGCCGCTGAAAATGGCGAAGTGGTGGTGCACTGATAGGCTGCTGATCAGAGTAGCGTGGCTGAGAATTACGATCACCTGAAGCATCATGAGAAACCTGAAGAGCTGACTGATAAGGCCTAGGAGGATGGCCTCTATCATAAAAATCTCTATCTCCGGACGAGGTACCACTGAATCTACCCGAATTACGAGATCTCTTATCTGATCCATGTCTCGCTCCCTGTGACAGAGCCATCTCGATCCGGCGGGCTGCATTAGCCGCCTCCTGAAAAGTGATTTTAGTTCCTGCCCCCATAGCCATCTGTAGCCGAATTGGCTGATTCAAGCCATCAATAAACCTCCTCACCCTCTCCCGATCCGTGGGAAGTATGATAATAGCATGACGAGCCAGGTCCACAAACCTAGTCTCGTACTGTGTGACAGACATAGAACCCTGATGAAGACGCTCAAATTGTCTGCGCATAACCTCCCGCTGAGTTGCTGGAAGGAACTTCTCCAAGAATAATTCTGCAAACTGCTCCCAAGTCAAAGATGACGATCCCGCTGGCCTGGTTAGACAATAATCTCTCCACCAAGTCTTGGCGGAACCGGATAACCGAAAAGTAGCAAAATCCACACCATTAGTCTCCACAATACCCATAGTACGGAGAACTTCGTGGCAGCTGTATAGGAAATCCTGTGGATCCTCTGAAGGAGTGCCACTGAATGTGGTAGTGAACAGCTTGGTAAACCTGTCCAATCTCCACAACGCATCAGCAGACATGGCTGCACCATCATTAGACGGAGTCGCAATAATTGGCCGAGCTACCTCAACTGGCTGAATTACAGGAACCTGAGTCTGGGGAATCACTGGCTCCGGAGTGCGCGTAGCAGGAGTCTGATTACCTCCTCCAGCCTGAGAAGTGGCTGGTGCTACCGGTAATAAACCTGCTCTGGTGATGTGATCCATAAAACCTGCTATACGGACCAAAGCATCCTGAAGATCCGGTGAAAATAAAGCTCCTCCCGGGACTTGAGCTGGGCCTACTGGAGCTGCTGGGGCTGGAACTTCCTCCTCGATACGAACCTGAGGTTCTACCACTCGTGCTGCTGCTCGGGGCCTGAGCTCTGCCCCTACCTTGTCCTCTAGGACGACCTCGACCTCGGCCTCTACCCCTAGCAGGAGCTGCCGCTGCTGGGACCTCGGGCTGCTGGTCGGTAGATGAGGATGCACGTGTCCTTACCATCTGCGGAAGAACAGAGTAGAAGTTCAATTAACATTTAAAAGATCAAGTCGCACGACCGGAAAGAATAAAGGGAATATTTTCCTAACTCCGTAGCCTCTGGAGGATAAATACAGACGTCTCTGTACCGATCCTTCAGACTCTACTAAGGTTGTTCGTGAGTTGTGAGACCTGTGCAACCTAGTGCTCTGATACCAACTTTTCACGACCCGGATTTCCCACCATCGGGGTCATGATGGCGCCTACTAAATGGAAGCTAGGCAAGCCAAATATTAATTACATCTCCATTAATTACCAATTTCTTATTATTAAAAACATATAACTTACAGCGGAATAATCAAAATTAGCGAAAGACTTAGTCAAATATGATAAAGAAAACCCAAACATGATACACTACCCAAGACTGGTGTCACAATACTCACGAACTTCTAAGAATAATACACATAATTGTCTGAAAGAAAATACAAGCTGTTTATCTCGATTACATGAGATAACGGAATGAAAAGCATAGATAGAAGAGACAACGGGTCCTGCGGACGCCTGCAAGGCTACCTCGTAATCTCAATAGTCGGAAAATCCACAAGTCGCTACTGCCGCTGCTGCTGTCCGTAACCTGTATCTGCGCAAAAAGAGCGCAGAGTGTAGTATCAGCACAACCGACCCCATGTGCTGGTAAGTGCCTGGCCTATCCCAGCGAACTAGTGACAAGGCTAAGGCCAGTCACCCACATAAACCTGTACAGTTACAATACATATATATATATACAAAATATTTATAAGGAAAGACTTTGCTCTGAAATAATAGTCAATAACTCGTGATATCCAGAATAATATAATCCACCGAATAAATCTTACTTTCATGTCTCAATTCCTTTCTCATTTCATATCTCGTGGTAGGCGTACCACCCGCTCCCAACTATCACAGTAATTATATCTTGTGGTAGGCGTACCACCCGCTCCCAAATATCATAGTAATTATATCTTGTGGTAGGCGTACCACCCGCTCCCAAATATATCAATAGTTATATCTTGTGGTAGGCGTACCACCCGCTCCCAAATATATCAATAGGCTACCGGCAACTATGGCCAATGCCAAGATTTAAGTTACTTTGTGGTCGGCGTGCCACACGATCCCAATTAAATAATATATAAGTGGTCGGCGCGCCACACGATCCCAATTCAATAATTATATATATTACCGGCATTTAGCCAATAATCTCTATATCAACAATATTTATAATTACCGATTTTAAACCAATAATTGATAACAATTTCAATAATTTATCTTCATTACCGGCATAACACCAATAACTCTTAATCAACAATTTATTCATAACCGAATTCCTATTCCTACAAACTAGGATAGAACAAACACTTACCTCGAAAGTTTACGAATGATTCAATCCGTAGCAATGCCTTTTCCTTTCGAATTTGACTCCAATCCAATCGTATCTATACACAATTGATTTAATATCATCAATACTACTCAACAACTAATTCCTAAGACCAATCACATCTTTTACAACATTCTGCCCGGAATAGTAATTTTCGACCCCGGGCCCACATGGTCGGAACTCGGGGTTAGGACCAAAATTCGGTTACCCATCCCCCCACGAGTTCATGTATATGATTTGTTTCAAAATCGGACCTCAATTCGAGGTTCAATTCCCAATTTATGAAAAACCCTATTTTCTAACAAAAACAAGAATTCTACCATGAAAACCTTTGATTTTTAATGAAAAACATGTTTAATGATGTTAGGAATTGAAAGAATTAAGTAAAAAGTGACTTACAATTGTTTTGATAAAGAAGGAATCCGTGAAGAATCGCAAATGGGTGTTTTTGTTTTGTTAAAAGTGAAGAAATGAACTGAAAATCATATTTTACAGGTTTCTGTGTTCGCATTTGCGAACATGGGTTCGCAATTGCGAACCCCGACCAATTTCTGGAGTTTGAAAAATAAGCTAAGGCTGGGAAGTTCGCATTTGCGAACTTTTGTTCGCATTTGCGAAGCCAAAGCAAATCTGGGGTCTTCGCAATTGCGAACATATGTTCGCAATTGCGAACTAGGCTGCTTCCAAGGATTTTCGCATTTGCGAAATAAGGTTCGCATTTGCGAACCAGCAGGCTTCTGGGCTTCTTCGCAATTGCGACACATTCTTCGCAATTGCGAAGACAGGCAATTACTGAAGGCCTCGCAATTGCGAGGTTTAGTTCGCATTTGCGAACCCAACCGGTCCTGGGCACCTTCGCATTTGCGACCAAGGGTTCGCATTTGCGAACCCTGCCTTGACCTGCCACCTTCGCAATTGCGAGAAATACTTCGCAATTGCGAAGACAACAACTGGGTGAAAAACCAGCAGTGCAAAAACTCAGAATTTCATCCAACGGCCTATCAAATCTTTACCCGAGCCCCCCGGGCTCCAAACCAAATATGCACACTAACTCAAAAACATCATACGAACTTGCTCGCGCGATCAAATCTCTAAAATAACATCAAAACCAATGGATTGAGCCTTAAAACTCAAGAATTCTTTCAAAATTCATAATTTCCAAACTTTCCAATTTAAGGCCGAAATGCGTCAAACGACGTCCGTTTTCAACCAAACTTTACAGGAAGGACTTAACCAATATATATGACCTGTACCGGGCGTCGGAACCATAATACGAGCCCGATACCAGTACTTTTTAATCAAAAATCAGTTTCATTTTCCTTAAACATTTTCAGAAAACAATTTAACAGAAAAATTCTTTTACCGGGGTTCTAGACCTCGGATTTCAATTCCGGGCATATGCCCAAGTTCCATATTTTTCTACGGATTTTCCGAGACAGTCAAATCACGGATCCGGGTCCGTTTACCAAAAATGTTGACCAAAGTCAACCATATCAATATTAATATCAAAATTCTTCAACTTTTTCACATATTTCACATATTTCAACATAACTATTTTCCAGCTTTGTGCCCGGACTGTGCACGCAAATCGAGGCAACTATAATTGAGGTTTTCAAGACCTCAAAAGCTCGGAATGATTAATAAAACAAGTGATGACCCTTTGGGTCGTCACACTTCAGCCATGATTGTTCAAGTATTATGGAATCACCTCGTAAAACTTTGACAGAAAACCTAGAGCCTTCTAGCCTAAGCATATCATTGGATGCATGGAGTCACAAGGGTATTTATAGGTAGGCTAGGGACTCTTAGGAAAATACTTTAGCTCTAGGGACTTCTTCATAAATTATAATTACCCTAGGGACTTCTAATATATGGTAATTTCTTTCCATCGAAGAAACTACCATATATGAATAACTACAAAATATTATATGATATATTATTTCCTTTGGGAGACAAGGTAAATAATTTATTATCTTATATGTGGGCCACACTAGAAATTTCTAGAAAGATATGGTAAATTTCTTACATTCTCCCACTTGGCCCACATATTTAAAATCAGATAATCCTTTATGAGAGATAAACATATAATATGACCATAAAGTTTATCACTCAACTAAAAGTTATACGACAATCACTTTAACTAGAATATATTATTACACGAATCATGACGGTCATGCTTTTAAACAAACACTTCCTTACATGTATTACTATGCACAATATATCCTAATAAAGTGTCTAACAACTTTATGAATAAACTTAATATAAGTTATTCAGAGTCCAACTTTATTGATCCAATGATCACAAATAATACATGAAAAATCAAAGTTGTGCACTGTCATGTATATCAAAATAAACATAATGTCTAGACAAACTGTTAGAGAGCAAAGCAAGACTAAATTGAGCTACTAAGCCCCATGTGGGTTACATGATCCTTGAAAAGATTAGCCGACAGACCTTTAGTCATAGGATCAGTAATCATCAAAGTAGTACTAATATGCTCAAAATTCACATCTTGCTTCTTCACATAGTCTCTAACCATCAAATACTTTATGTCGATGTGCTTGCTTCGGCTGGCACTTTTATTATTCTTAGAAAAGAAAACTGCAGCTAAATTGTCACAAAAGATTCTCAATGACCTTGAAATGGAATCGACAATCGTAAGGCCGGAAATAAAGTTCTTCAACCATAACGCATGTGATGTAGCTTCATAGCATGCTATAAATTCAGCTTCCATTGTGGATGTTTCAACAACGGTCTGCTTGACACTTCTCCAAGATACAACACCTCCAGCAAGGAGAAAAATGTATCATGAAGTAGATTTACCAGTGTCTTTGCATGCACCCAAATCAGAGTCTAAATATCCAATCACCTCTAATGAGTCAGAGTATTTGTATGTGAGCTTAAAATCCTTGGTTCCTTGCAAATATCTCAAGACCCTTTTACCAGCTTTCCAATGGTCAAGACCAGGGTTACTTTGATATCTTCCAAGCATTCCTACCGCAAAAGCAATATCAAGTCTAGTACAGACCTGTGCGTACATAAGGCTCCCAACAAGCGAAGCATAAGGAATGTCTTTCTTTTGGTCCTTTTCCAATGCATTTTGTGGACATTGATTCAATGAGAATTTGTCACCTTTAATTATGGGTGATGCTATAGGTAAACAGTTCTTCATCACGAATCATTCCAGAATTCTTTCAATGTTGGCCTTCCGAGACAGTCCAAGTAATCTTTGGGATCTGTCTCTGTGAATCTCTATGCCAATGACATAGGAGGCTTCACCCATATCCTTCATCTCAAAATTCTGGATAAGAAACTGTTTAATCTCGTGCAACAATTCCAAGTCACTACTTGCAAGCAAAATATCATCCACATATAAGACTAGAAAAATATATTTACTCCCACTTATCTTAAGGTATATACATTGATCAATGATGTTTTCCGTAAATCCAAATGAAGAAACAACATTATGGAATTTAATATACCATTGGCGGGAAGCCTGTTTTAGCCCATAAATGGATTTATTCAACTTGCAAACAAGGTGACTTTTGTCCTTATCACAAAATCCTTCAGGTTGACGCATGTATACCTCCTCTTCAAGATCTCCATTCAAAAAAGCTGTTTTCACATCCATTTGATGTAACTCTAAATTAAAATGAGCTACTAATGCCATAATTATTCTCAATGAATCCTTCTTTGATACCGGAGAGAAGGTTTCATGGTAATCAATGCCTTCCCTTTGAGTAAAACCCTTGGCTACAAGTCTGGCTTTATATCGTTCGATATTACCCGATGAGTCTCTTTTAGTTGTAAAGACCCACTTGGAACCTATGGTAGAGGATCCCTTTGGTAATTCGACGAGATCCCTTTAGCCATAGATTCTAACTCTTCTTTCATGGCATCATACCAAAGTGTGGAGTTTTCTCCACTCATAGCTTGTGAAATTGAGCATGGATCATCTTTTAGTCCAATATCAAAATTAGACTCTTAGAGATTAACAATATAGTCACTAGAAATTGTTGATTTTCTAATTCTTGAGGATTTTCTCACTCCCATTGGTTCTGACACTTCTTCAGTGGGTTCAGGTAAAGTGGGTTGATCTTGCTGTGGCTCCTCAAGTGGTGCTGGCTCTTGAACTTGTTGTTGTTCAGATAATTCATGAGAATTTCTCTGAGAAACATTCAAGTTCCCAATATATAAAGGTACCATAGGTGGTTCCCTTATATCTTCCAATTCCACCTTTTGAGTCAAACCACTCCCACTTACTTCATGATCCTCAAGAAATTTAGCGTTTCTGGCTTCAACAATTTTAGGAGAATGAGAAGGACAATAAAACCTAAATCCCTTAGAGTTAACCGCATAGCCTATAAAATAACCGCTTATTGTTCTTTCATCCAACTTCTTTAGTTGTGGATTATAAACCCCCACTTCAGTTGGACATCACCAAACGTGTAAATGATTTAAACTATATTTCCATCCTTTCCATAACTCAAAAGGTGTCTTGGGGACAGCCTTGGATGGAACCCTATTTGAAATATACATAACGGTTTTTAAGATTTCACTCCACAAGGATAAAGGTAAACTTTATCTGCTAATCATGCTTCTTACCATGTCTATTAATGACCGATTTCTTCTTTCCGTCACACCATTTTGTTGTGGTGTTCCTGGCATGGCATATTGAGCAATTATACCTTCACTTTCAAGGAACTCAGCAAATGGACCCTTAACGTGTCCCTTATCTGTGTACCTACCATAATATTCTCCACCCATATCAGATCTTACAATTTTGATATGAGCACCGGTTTGTTTCTCTACTTCTGTTTTGTAGACTTTAAAAGCATCAAATGCTTCTGATTTACTAAATAGAAAATAGAGATACATATATCTTGAAGTCAATAAACGAGATGAAATATCTCTCACCATTCAAGCAAGGGGTAGGAAAAGGTCCACACATGTATGTACGTATGATCTCAAGTAATTGGGAACTCCTTTTGGCACCTTTAGTTGATTTATTGGTCTGCTTATCCATTATGCAGTCCATACAAGTCCCAAAGTCAGAAAAATCAAGAGTTTTTAGAACTTCATCATTAACCAACCTTTTGACTCTATCAATAGAGATGTGTCCCAATCTCTTGTGCCAAAGACTAGATGAGTTCTCATTGATAATGCATCGCTTAGTGCCAATTTCTTTATCATGAAAAGTTAAAACATTGCATTCAAATGTGGGGTCTAGCTCAAGTTTATATAAATTTCCATTCAAATATCCAAAACCAATAATTCTATTATATTTCAAAAGTTTCACAGAAGGACAATGAAAATTCAAATCGTATCCACTAATTGATAGTCTTGAAAGAGAAATTAAATTTCTAGAATATTTTGGAACATAAAAAGTATTTTATAAATCTAAGTGAAAACCATCCTTCAAAATGAGCCTATAAGTCCCCACGCCTTCCACACGTGAACGCGTCATATTGCCAGAATAGATGTATTGTTCACTTCCTATCGGCTTCCTCTGAGTTAGAAAGCCCTACATGATTTTGGCAATGTGAATTGTAGCACCAGAATCAATCCACCATGTATTATCAGAAACTTTAGTAAAATTAGATTCATAACATACAAAGATAAAATTACCTTTCTTCTCAAGCCATTTCTTATATTTCAGGCAATCTTTCTTCCAGTGTCCCTTCTTCTTACAGAAACGACAAGCATCTTTGTCAAATGTGCTATTTTTTCTTCATGGGAACACTTCTGCCCTTCTTTGCATTTCTCTTACCACGAGTCACCATATTAACACTTTCAGGTGTCTGATGCTTCAACCTCTCTTCTTCTTGAACACACATGGTCAAAAGTTCATTGATTGACCATTTATCCTTATGTGTGTTGTAAGAAATCTTAAACGGATCATATTCCGCTGGAAGTGAGTTGAGAATGAAATGCACTAGAAATGGTTCAGACATATCAACCTCAAGGGACTTGAGTTTAGCAGCAATGTCTCTCATCTCCATAATGTGCTCACGCATTGTACGACTTCTGTCGAAAGTCATACTTGAGAGCCTCTTCATAAGGGTGTTGGCCAATGCCTTGTCAGAGCTTACGAATTGTTCATCAATTTCCTTCATGTAAGCTTTGACCTTATCGCTATTAGGGATAGAACCCCTAATGCTTTGGCTTATATGAGCTTTAATAAGCATTAAACGTAAGCAATTAGATCCCTCCCACTGCTCATAATTAGCCTTAGCAGCTGGCGTACTTGATTCCGTGAGGATAGGTGGTTCATCCAGACAAAGTGGCAGGTCCAGATCCGAGCACCCTAAAGTGAGAAGGACTTTCTCCTTCCATTCAGCATAATTGTCACCAGAAAGCATTGGAATTCGAGCATTCTCATTAAAAATAGCGGTAGGAAAAGCAGTAAAGACTGCAAAATAAGGATAAACATACATAAGCTATGAAACACAATCCATCAAAGGTGAATCGCGTAAAATACCGATTCATAGTAAATTCTAGGCCTTCCTGTGGGCAGGGGTTGCAACACATGCATAGAATTTACTAACTTTATCAGACTAGTAAACTAAAACACATAGAAATTAATCTGTACCTGTGGGCATAAGATAATTTCCAACTCTAAAGTTTACTATCTCATTCCAATTAATCTCGCCAAAATGGTTACCTCCCTGTAGGGCCGGGTTTACCATTTTAATAAGATAATCGGACAAAATAGATGTCATTATAATATTAACTTTAATCACTAAACTTTATGTGATTAAACAACTTAGTTTCTTTTATATCAAGTAATCAAGATGCTGTGGCTACTCCTAAATGCATAATACAAAAGAAAACTTCAAAATTGACATCTTACGATGATAAACCTTTATAATTAAGTTTTACTAGAATATTGATTTGTCTCAAAGTAGAGACATAAAGTATAGACATGATGCCTATATATCCTCAAATAGTTCTTATAATTAACCTAAATATTATAAGAACTTCCTAAATTTTTAATGAACACATATATTATATTGCATAACTGAAGACCAAGTGTTTGTCAAAGTCTCACCGGGAAATTCCTCCATACTATTAGTACTTTGAATTGACCAATGCTTCAAGAACACTTTAAAATACTTTGTTTTAAAAGGGAACAACTAAATACTTGTACCAGAAAATAAAGTTTAACTTTGAAAAAGATAATATACGAAGCCTTCCAAATTTATTAAGAAAAATCGAAACACATAATGAGTAGGTACAAGACAGACCATATTTGCACTATGTCTTAGCAATATAGACAAAGTAAAAGCAAACAAATCGTGATTAACACTTTGTCAATGTATCTGCTATGAGGGAGTATTTAAACAATCAACAAGGGGGATAACTCTAAAGAATCTGAAATTTCTAATGTCTCAAACTTGTTGTCCTTTTACTCTTCAAAGCAATTATTTTAATCAAGTCTAATCATGCTACATCAATGTTGTATGGGGGCGACTCGGATGCAATACGGGTCAAGCACGCCCCCTTACGCGGCCGTTGACATCGGATGACATCCTCCTTCGTATCCGTATGATGAAGAGGATGCGCCCTCATCCCCAGTAGCGTATCAGCAGGCTCGCCCGAGCAGACGTCCCGACTCCCCCTCCCCTATACTTTCGTTGTAGTAGAAATAGCTTTTGGGACGATGTAATAAGTCGGCGAGGGGGTCATCCTTCTATATAAGGAAGGGTACCCCTCATTTGTAACACAAGTATTATTGATCATTAATAATACAACTCTCTCTCTCTGCCATATTCTCTCTATTGTTATCTCTTTATTGCTTACTTGTTCAAACACTTGATTAAGCTCCACTACATTCTTACAAGAAAAACATATACACGAATCCAAAGGTCGATCTTTAAGATATATTACCATTGATTCCGATTTACCCTTTCATTTATTCTTTGATTGTCCCTAACCCATAAAGCAACCGATAGCTTTTGGGTCAAACAATTTGGCGCTGTATGTGGGAATTTCGAGAATCAAACTCGTAGTATACATCCACAAGATCCGATCATCGGAAAAAGTCTAGAAAGGGCCGAAAATGACACTCAATCCAAAGTTGTGGTAAAAGTTACCACCAACCTCTTGAGTTCCATGAACGAGGCCGATGGTAGCGCTGCCATCAACGCTACCCCTGGTGTCGCACCCGAGGCAGAAGCCTCACCTCCCCCCTTTGGGAACCTTGAAACCCCGCAGGAAAGGGACACCTCAACTTCAAAAGAAGCACCCCCAGCAGTCAAGAAGTTACTGGAGGAATGGCTGACCAGTACCCTGAGCAGCTTAGTGGAAAAGCCACCACGAGGCTACGAGAATGCAACACCAACAACGAGCAACACCACCGCAATAGATGAACAGGAAGGAACACGAACCGATGGCCAACCCGTCGAAACACAAACACACGATGACACATTAGCCTCCATCTTGAGGAAGATGGAAGAAATGGAAGGAAAAATCAGGCCCTCCGTGACCAAATGAAGGAGCACCAAGATAGGGTTGACAAGATCCCCGGAGTACCTAAACTGCTACCCAAACGGGATGTAGGAAAGTTTGTTAAACAACCCTACTCTGAAAAAGACGCACCCTACACCATCCCGAAGACCTTCAAGATGCCCCCTACCTGAAGGTGTACGACGGAACCACCGATCCTGAGGATCATCTCATCCACTATGTCACCTCCGTGAAAGGTAATGACTTGTCTAAAGAACAGGTACCATCAGTGCTGCTGAAAAAGTTCGGCAAAACACTGACCGGCGGAGCCTTGACTTGGTATTCCCAACTACCCGCCAAAGCAATCTCAACCTTCGAGGAAATGGTGGACAAGTTCATCACAGCACATGTCGGCGCTAAGAAAGCAGAAGCAAGGGTGAACGACATCTTCGCCGTCAGACAAATCACGAGCGAGGGCCTCAAGGACTTCCTCGCCAGGTTCAACAAGGCAAGAATGAGCCTGCCGAACGTGTCAGAAGGAATGGCGGTAGCGGCCTTCTAGAACGGACTCAGCAGGGACGGCTCTAGATCTACCAAAACATTGCTAAGCCGGCTCATGAAGTATCCTCCCACGACCTGGGACAAGATTCACAACGCCTACTGCGCCGAGGTACGGGCAGACGAGGAGGATCTCAACAGACCAACCCGACAGCTAGCCGTCGTGCATTTGGATACAAGGAGAGATCGACGACACAAGGACACCAGAACTTCCCCCTCGTCCCAGTAAAGAGTGACACCAACCTTATATGAGGTCCCCACTTCCGCCCCCTCGCCATACGGATGCCCTGCAACGCCACCTCTCCCCAGTTAGGAACGAACGAGGTACGCTCCCTTTACTTTCTTCACATAACTTCTGTCTCTCTCTATCAGAAATAGTGTACGCACTGGAGAAGCATGGCACCAAGGTGCAGTGGCCCCAAAAGATGAAATCAGACCCCGCCACCAGGAAATCAAACTTCCTGTGCGAGTTCCACCAGGAACGAGGGCACAGGACCGAAGACTGCATCATTCTACGATAAGAAGTCATCAGGATGCTGAGCCAAGGGTACCTGAAGGAGATGCTCAACGACAAAGGGAAAGCCAATTTTGCGCGCGGACGAGAGCACTCCCGGGGACCTCCAAAACCACCCTCTCCGACACGCACGGTAAACATGATCGTCGGAGAAGGGAACAACGTCGCCATTAATCATGTCAAGTTCGCCAACATGCACGGACTAAAGAGGACCATCTCCCACGAACAATACGATGACCTCGAAGGAAGTATCACCTTCGATAATTCTGACGCTGACGGTTTGTGTTTCCCTCATTATGATGCTTTAGTTATTACTTTACGTATCGTTGATACGGATGTCAGGAGAGTCATGATCAATGACAGAAGTGGCGCCAGCATCATCCATCCAAGAGTCCTCTCACAGATGGGACTCGAGGACAGGATAACCCCTCGCTGCATAACTCTAACTGGTTTTAACAATGCAGTAGAGCCCACATCAGGAGAAGTGACCCTACCCGTCCTCGCAGGAGGAGTCACCTTGGAGACTACCTTCCAGGTGATGAACCAAGAGACATCCTACAATATCATCATTGGGCGCCCATGGATATATGCCATGCAAGCGGTCCCCTCAAGCTTATACCAAGTGGTTAAATTCCCTACCCCATGGGGAATATTCAGCATTAAAGGGGAGCGATGCACAAAATAGGAATGCTATAAAATAACTCAAGACTGCGCCCATACCCGGCAATTGAACGGGGCGAGCGCAGAAGCATATCAATCAGCCATGTTGGGGACCCAAGCGAACCCGACAGCCAATGCCATAAGAGACCCAGACGTCGTGGAAGCATTCAAAGCTACGGTCGAAGATCTCGACCCGATTCAACTCGACCATGATGACCCCGAAAAGAAGGCATACATCGATCATGGGCTCGCCGACCCGGGTAAGTATCATGATTTTTGGACTAAACATGCAGACACGTTCGCTTTTTCCCATGCAGACATGCCAGGGATCTCGCTAGATATCGCCACCCACCGGCTCAACGTGGACCCGTTACATCCGCCGGTAAAGCAAATCAGGAGACAATTCAACGCCACTATCAATGAGGCGGTCCGCGAAGAAGTAGACAAGTTGCTAGCCAACGGCTCCATCAGGGAGTCGAAATACCCGCAATGGGTCGCCAACATGGTGATGGTCAAAAAGAAGAGCGGGAAATGGAGGATGTGCGTGGACTTCACTAACTTGAACAAGGTCTGCCCTAAGGATTCCTTCCCACTACCTCACATCGACTTACTCGATCGACGCCACCACCGGACATGACCTACTAAGTTTCTTGGACACATACTCTGGCTATAACCAAATCCTAGTGGCCGAGGAAGATCAGGAGAAAACCATATTCATCACACACCAAGGCACCTACTATTATAGAGTGATGCCCTTCGGGCCAAAGAACGCGAGGGCTACCTACCAAAGGCTAGTCACCCAGATGTTCAAGGAGCAACTTGGGAAAACTATGGAGGTTTACATCGACAACATGCTAGTGAAATCAACGAGGAATGAGGATCATATCGATCATTTGCGAGAAGCCTTCGAGATATTGAACAAATACGGAATGAAGCTGAACCCCGAGGAATGCGCCTTTGGCGTAGCATCAGGAAACTTCCTTGGCTTTCTCGTATCCCAAAGAGGGATCGAAGTCAACCCTGACCAGATTAAGGCGATCGCCTCGATACCCGAAGCACTCAACAACAAGAAACAGGTTCAGAAGTTGACAGGCCGAATAGCCGCACTCTCTCGCTTCATCTCCCGATCGTCAGATAGATGCCACAAATTCTTCAGTGTGTTGAGAAAAGACAACGGATTCCATTGGAATGACGATTGCGTCAAAGACCTCTAAGAACTAAAAGTGTATCTGTCGTCGCCACCATTGTTGTCAAAAGCAAAGCCGGGTGAACCCCTACTGACATATCTGGCCGTATCAGAGGTCGCGGTCAGCGTAGTTCTCGTCCGTGAAGAAAACGGTATGCAATCACCTATCTATTACATTAGCAAAACTCTAATGGACGCCGAGACCCAGTATCTACACCTCGAGAAGTTAGCGTTGGCACTGGTCACAGCTTCCAGAAAGTTGAGACCCTACTTACAGTGCCATCCCATCCGAGTGGTGACCACTTTCCTTATAAGAGGCATCCTGCACAAGCCCAAACTATCGGGCCGTCTCGCCAGGTGGGCCATAGAGCTCAGTGAGCACGACATCACCTATATCCCCAGAACTGCCATCAAATTACAAGTCCTCGCCGACTTCGTGACCGATTTTAGTGTCAAAATCTCGCTTGAGGTAGAGAAGGAGGCCCTGTAAGAAACTCCAAACACCGACCCCTGGATACTCCACACCGATGGTGCCGTGAACGCCTCGGGATCGGGACTGGGACTCATCCTCGAAGTCCCTACGGGTGAAGTCATTTGCCAGTCCATACGATGCCCCGATATGACTAACAACGAGGCAGAGTACGAAGCTGTTATTGCAAGTTTAAAACTAGCCGCCAGGTACGGGGCCCACTGGCTGGTCCTACATTGCGACTCGCAACTTGTGGTAAATCAAATCACCGGGACTTATCAGGTCAGGGAGCAAAGGTTACAAAAACACCGAGCGTAGATCTGCAAGCTGATGGCCCAATTCGACGAATGCCGCTTCGAACAAGTTCGTAGGGTACACAACGCTGAAGCAGACGGATTGGCTAAATTGGCCGCCGCAGCCACCAACTTGAATAAAGAAAGCACCGTCACCCTTTTACACTCCGCAATCGACCACAATGAGATACTCTCCCTGCATCTAACTTGGGGCTGGCGCAATCAATTTGTATCATATTTGTAGGATGGAAACCTACCACACGACAAAAAAGAAGCGAGAAAGCTTCGCACACAAGCAGCGAGGTACTGTTTGGTGAATAACGACCTCTACAAAAGAACTTTTGGAGGACCCCTGGCTAAGTGCCTAGGCCCCAACCAGACGGCGCCGGTGTTAGAATAGGTCCACGAGGGTCATTGCGGTGCCCACACAGGAAACCGAGCACTCGTGCGATGTCTAATACGAGCAGGATACTACTGGCCCACCATGAAAAAAGACGCGGCAGAATACGTCCGCCAATGCAAAATATGTCAAAAGTTTGGCCCCCCTAATACATCAGCCAGGAGAACCCCTCCACTCGGTCACATCTCCACGGCCCTTCATCAAATGAGGAATGGACATAGTCGGACCACTACCTATCGAACGAGGGAAGTTACGCTTCTTATTAGTTTTAACTGACTATTTCTCTAAGTGGGTGGAAGCAGGTGCCTACGCCCAGATCCGCGAGCAAGAAGTCATAGCCTTCATCTGGAAAAACATCATATGTCGCTTCGGCATCCCCAAAGAGATAACATGTGACAATGGACGACAGTTCATAGGACAAAAGACAACCGACTTCTTTGATAAATGGCGTATCAAAAGAATACTCTCAACGCCATATCATCCAGCCGCTATCGGTCAAGCAGAGTCGTCCAACAAGACCATACTAAACATCTTGAAGAAAAAACTCGAAGATGCCAAGGGATTGTGGCCCGAGCTGCTGCCAGAAGTACTATGGGCATATAGGACCACCCCCAAATCCTCCACAGGAGAGATTCCCTACTCATTAGTCTACGGGACCGACGCCATCATACTAGTCGAAGTCGGCGAACCAAGCCTCAGATACTCGCACACAAGTGGAGAGGAGAACGATGCGAGCCGACTACAAGATTTAGACGAAGTCGAAGAAAGGAGGGAAATGGCCCACATCAGGCTAGTGGCCCAAAAACAGCAGGTCGAGAGATACTACAACAAAAGAACAAAAATCCGTCTGCTCAAGATAGGTGACTATGTGCTAAAGGCCAAAACACTAGCATCCAAAGACCCTAACGAAGGGAAGTTGGGCACCAATTGGGACGGGCCCTATAAAATCATCACAGCAGCAAACAAAGGCTCCTTCAAGTTAGAAACCATGAACGAAAAGATACTCCAAAATAACTGGAACATCTCACACCTCAAACGTTTCCACTTCTGAAAGGTATCCCCCAAGACGTCCTCCTTTTCCCTCATCCAAGTTTTGTCCCAATTGGGTTTTCTCAGAGAGGTTTTTAATGAGGCGACAAAGGAGATACCCGAAAACGTTTACCAGGTTATTCTGATACCCCAAGCGTACCGCCGATCGGCACGAATGGCGTATCACAGGGACTAGGGCTACGGCCATCTCAAATGTAAGAAAGGCTACGACCATCTCAAATGTATGAAAGGCTACGGCCATCTCCAATATATGAAGGGCTACGACCATCTCAAATGTATGAAAGGCTACGGCCATCTCCAATATATGAAGGGCTACGACCATCTCAAATGTAAGAAAGGCTACGACCATCTCCAATATATGAGGGCTACGGTCATCTCAAATGTAAGAAAGGCTACGACCATCTCTAATATATGAAGGGCTACGGCCATCTCAAATGTAAGAAACGCTACGGCCATCTCAAATATATGAAGGGCTAGGGCCATCTCAAATGTAAGAAAGGCTACGCCCATCTCCAAATATGAAGGGCTACGACCATCTCAAATATAAGAAAGGCTACGGCCATCTTCAATATATGAAAGGTTAAGGCCTTAACGGCGAAAGGAGAGACTACGGTCTCCTCCATTAAAAACAAGAAGCTAAGGCCTTAACGGCAAAAGGAGAGACTATTGTCTCCTCCATTAAAAGAAAAAGGCTAAGGCCTTAACGGCGAAAGGAGAGACTACGGTCTCCTTCATTAAAAACAAAAGGCTAAGGCCTTAACGGCGAAAGGAGAGACTACGATCTCCTCCATTACAAGCAAAAGGCTAAGGCCTTAACGGTGAAAGGAGATAATGCGGTCTCCTTCATTAAAAACAAAAGGCTAAGGCCTTAATGGTAAAAGGAGAGACTACGGTCTCCTCCATTAAAAACAAGAGGCTAAGGCCTTAACGGCGAAAGGAGAGACTACGGTCTCCTCCATTAAAAGCAAAAGGCTAAGGCCTTAACGGCGAAAGGAGAGACTACGATTTCATTCATTAAAAATAAAAGGCTAAGGCCTTAACAGCGAAAGGAGAGACTACGGTCTCCTCCATTAAAAACAAGAGGCTAAGGCCTTAACAGCGAAAGGAGACACTACAGTCTCCCCCATTAAAAGAAAAAGGCTAAGACCTTAACAGCGGAAGGAGAGACTATGGTCTCCTCCATTAAAACAAAAGGCTAAGGCCTTAACAACAAAAGGAGAGACTACGATCTCCTCCATTAAAAGCAAAATGCTATGGCCTTAACGATGAAAGGAGAGACTATGATCTCCTCCATCAAAAGCGAAAGGCTAAGGCCTTAATGACGCAAGAACAAATCATAATAAATAAAGGGCTACGCCCCGAACAACACATAAGTAAAAAAACAAAAGAGGGAACATAAAGAAGGCATAAAAAGTTCTCGTAAAATAGCCAAAAGTCTTATTAATAAATCACGAGATTACAAAAGAGTCTTGATTACAAAGAAGAAAAAACAATCCTAGCTAACCACCATGACCCCCGTCGCCCTCCTCCGCACCGGCCGCACCATACTCGCCTTCGTCCTGGAACACCTTATCGATCCAGGATTTGGTGCCCAGCTGGTCTGCATCTGCAAAGGAACCGCCCGTTTGGCCCGGAGAGTCAGGTTCATACTCATAAGCCTCACGAGCGACCCTGAACAGGCGAGAGCTTCAACCTCCACCTCGGTGGCTCTACCAGCGGCTAGCAACTCCTCAAACACGATCTGCCTCGCCTCAGCATACTCGAGCATGTCATGAGCCTCACAGGATGTGTCGCCAGCTGGGGCAACAATCTCCACCTACCGAGGAACGACCACCTTGGTCGTGGCTGTCTTGAGCTCGGCTGAAAGGGTGTCAACCTTGGCACGCAATTTCGCCGCTTCTATCATCGCCACGCGACCAAGGTCCAACTCCCCCTGCCGCTACTGGAGAAGACTGTCCAACTCAATGTTCCGGGTCACAGCGGCTAGCAAGTCTGCATCCGCCTTCTCCAGTTGGGTCATACACTTTTGCAGCTGCTCCTCCGCCGCCTTCAAGACCTCACGAAAGACTAGGAACTGGGGGTCTTGAGTGTAGACGTCCGCTCGCGTCTTGTGCTTATCTCGGACCTCCCGATATTTTTTAAATGCCTTTCGGAGGACAGCAGTCTTCTTCCGCTCCCTCCGGCTCCGCTCCACCTCCAAGATGAGGGTCTATAAAAAAAAAAGAGGTGAAAAGAGAAGACAAGTCGAAATGGTGAAAAACCTTAGAATTCAAAAAAAAACAAAGGGAAGTAACCAGTGAATCGTACTTGTAAGGTGGCACCAGCAACTCGACGAGAAAGGTCTCTGATCACTTACGGACTTCAAAGATTCCGCCTCGGTAGCCCCGCACAGCAAGGACATGTCCATTGCGGCCTGCTCGCTCTCCAGCAACAAGTTGTATCATATGGGGATCATAATCCGGCGGTTAGGACCTGTCACCGCCATGTCCACCCGGGCATAATCCTGCTGCGGCACGTCCGTGGGATCAGGGGCCCACTCAGCAACGGCCTCCTCCTCGTCTATAGGTCCACCGGCGACAGCCGGCGCGCTATCGTCCTTGACATGCAGGGGAGCGACGTTTTCCGCTGCTTCCCTTAAGAGGGTCGCCCTCTCTGACCGGATAGCGTTAGCCATGAAGACCGATCTCGACTCAAGGCGGCGAGTAACCACCTCCCTCTGTTCTACGGCCACCCATATTCCAAGGAGTAGCCTACGCCTCTTCCGCTCCAACGGCTCATCGTCCGATAGAGCGCCCTCTTCAATAGGAAGAGGTGGAGGCGCAATGTCCGCTCCGGACGTCGGGTCAATCACCGGCTCAATTGCAGGACGAGAAGTCCCGGGAACGTCAATAAAGACTGACTCCCGGATTATAGCGTTACCCTCTAAACGGGCAGTGTCGGCAACATCGTCACCAGACACTCCCATGTCCGCTCGATCATCCTCAGGCTGAACAGCCTCAGGGAGATTCTCCCTTACGAGGAATATGAGCTCAAAATATGACGACGAGGAATTGGCGGCACGGCGTCTCCGTCTCCGCGGCACATTTCGAGTTGCCAAACATAAATAAATAAGTGTGTCCGATATAACACCGACGACATCCAAATGAAAGACAACTTCGCCCAATCAAAATAACCGCCATACCTGGAAGGCCGTATTTGGTAGTGAAAGCGACCCACGTCCTACACTCCTCAGCGAAGGGGATCAACCGCCCCGCCCAGACTTTTATGTCCGGCACGGATTGGGGTGTGCGCGCCCTCGCTGCATCCATAAAAAAAATATAAATATCATAAGATGATGAAAAGTCGAATAGACCTAAAGAAACTAAACACAAGGAATGATACTTACGGTTGTCGTTCCACGCCTTAGGAAATCCGGCCGGGTCTGATACCAAGTCCGAGGTGCGAACGAAAAAGTACTTCAGCCAAAATTGACGGTTAGGCTTATCGTCTGCCTTGACGACTAGACCTTTCGTCCCTCGATTTTTTAGCTGAAGCATTGTCCCTCTCATGAAGCCAAGGCTGAACAGCTACAACATGTGGTATACTGTGACGTCTAAGCCGGCTCTCTTAGCGTATGTCATCAGTATCCGACATATCTTCCACGTATATGGAGTAAGCTAAGCCAGAAATACGTTGTAAAACCGGCACAGCTCCTCCACCAATAGGTAGATAGGGAGTTTGCACCCCATTATGAAAGGATACTCATAAAAGGCGCAGAATCCTGGCCTATGAACATTGGCTAGGTCCCTTCCATCCGCCTACATAACGGCCGCCTCCGGAATCCGGCAAGACGCTACGAGGTCATTTAAGAGAGGTTCGATGTAAGTAGACCTCTCCCATGCAGGGGTGTTCACTTTCTTCGGGAAATCCCTCCGAATATATAGTTCATGATGGAGGATATTGTCCACAGATAAGGGGACGAGAGGTTTGCGAACCTTCCTGCCATCCTTTTACGGCTGGGAGACTCTGGAGGTAGCCTCACCCTCCCCTGCTCCCTGGCAGCGATTACCCTTAGCCATTTTAGAGGTTTTTTATACTAAAAATACAACAGTAAGAACACAAGGTCAACGTGAAAAGTTGCAATTCTATCAAGAAAAGCTGAGAAATGAAAATATCGAAAAGCTTTTTGATGATCCAAAGAGTGGAAAGTCTTGAAACCGTCCACTATTTATAATAAGTCGTTACACGAGATTCGAAGAGTTTTGCACTGGAAAAGAGGCGGGAAACCAAAATGTCAAATCACCTTTATAGCCTACCTCGAGGACAACAACAATTATGACGCACACCGTTAGCAAACGACAGTTCAGAAGAACATGCCACGTGTATGCATATAGATAGATCCAATACGGGTTGACTTTATCCACCCATTGCAAATACACTTCGAGTACATCTCCAATAGACGGGGGGACTAACTGTATGGGGGCGACTTGGATGCAATAAGGGTCGAGCACGCCCCCTTACGCGGCCATTGACATCGGATGACATCCTCCTTCGTGTCCGTACGATGAAGAGGATATGCCCTCGTCCACAGTAACGTATCAACAGGCTCGCCCGAGCAGATATCCCGACTCCCCCTCCCCTATACTTTCGTTGTAATAGCAATAGCTTTTGTGACGATGTAATATGTCGGCGAGGGGGTCATCCTTCTATATAAGGAAGGGTCCCCCTCATTTGTAACACAAGTATTATTGATCATTAATAATAACACTCCCTCTCTCTGCCATTTTCTCTCTATTATTATCTCTTTAGTGCTTACTTGTTCAAACACTTGATTAAGCTCCACTACATTCTTACAAGAAAAACATATACACGAATCCAAAGGTCGATCTTTAAGATATATTACCATTGATTCTGATTCACCCCTTCATTTATTCTTTGATTGTCCCTAACCCATAATGCAACCGATAGCTTTTGGGTCAAACAAATGCATTAAAGAGCAATACTATATAATAGCTATTATGAATTAAAGCAAGCTTTCCTTTTAAACCAAGGATAAAATCATAAGTTCTACAAATCACACGAGAGTCCACTCATCCACTCATGTGGATTAAAACAGTTCGAGCATTTGAGACACAATTTAAAAGATAGAACCAAATCCATTTAACAGAATATAACTCCATTGTCGACAAATCAAACAATGGGTTGTGTTATATATATATAACTAAACACACATATTTTGAGCAAGACGAGTGTATGGTTCATAATTTGGTCCCATGATAATCAATTAGATTAACCATTCCTTTCGACTAGTATAAACATAATAGGCGTCGAGATCGCCTCAACCAAGAATACTATTTGTATCCGCCTAGAGCCTTGGCCGGGGTTGATACTTTCACGGTATGCCCAAAATAATTCCCTAATATGGACCTGATCTCCAAGAAAGTCAACTCGTACAACAGACGTCTATAAATACAGGGGCATACACCAGAAAGGGGGTTCCACTCTCTCCCTATGGGGGCTCTAAGAAATACAGAGTAAAACATAGAGTGAGAACCCAAGAAAAAGAATGGAATAAAAGTGGATCTCACAAAACATGATTGTAAAGATCTGAACCTCTTCATGGAGAGGAAGACTAACCCATTATCATGATTAAAGATCACCAATACTTTCTACCATCCATACAATTATTTCTATTATCTTTTCCTTTTTAGATTTCAAATATGTTACGACCTGCTATGATTGGCTCACCCTTTTTATCGATTGTCTTGAATTCATAAATGCTTATAAACATTTTAAGTCAAACAATTTGGCGCCGTCTGTGGGGAATTCATAGCAAGATTGCATATCCTTTCCTGAAGTCAGAAGCAAAGGGAAAACGATGAGCGAAGGGTTAGAAACCCAATGAGATCAAGCCTGATTCATCTCGTCTACACTCGGGCTATGAGCCCTCGACTCAAAAGATAATCATCAAAGTTCAACCTCGGTTGAATTGGGACTCAGGCCACGAGCCTTCGCCAACTTAATTCAACATCGGTTGAAGTAATAATCGGGCTATGAGCCCTTGACTCAAGAGAATCATCAAAGTTTAACCACAGTTCAACTGGGACTCAGGCCACGAGCCTTCGCCAACTTAATTCAACATCAGTTGAAGTAATACTCGGGCTATGAGCCCTGAATCAAAAGAATCAACAAAGTTCAACTACGGTTTAACTGGGACTCAGGCCACGAGCCTTCGCCAACTTAATCCAACATCAATTTAAGAAATACTCGGGCTATGAGCCCTCGAATCAAAATAATCAACAAAGTCCAACTACGGTTGAACTGGGACTCAGGGCACGAGCCTTTGCCAACTTAATCCAACATCAGTTGAAGTAATACTCGGGCTATGAGCCCTCGACTCAAAAGAATCAACAAAGTTCAACTACGGTTGAACTGGGACTCAAGCTACGAGCCTTTGCCAACTTAATCCAACATCAGTTGAAGTAATACTCGGGCTATGAGCCCTCGACTCAAAAGAATCAATAAAGTTCAACTAGCCTTCGCCAACTTAATTCAACATCAGTTGAAGTAATACTCGGGCAATGAGCCCTCGACTCAAAAGAATCAACAAAGTTCAACTACGGTTTAACTGGGACTCAGGCCATGAGCCTTCGCCAACTTAATCCAACATCAGTTTAAGTAATACTCAGGCTATGAGCCCTCGACTCAAAGGAATCAACAAAGTTCAACTACGGTTGAAGTGGGACTCAGGCCACGAGCCATCGCAAACTTAATCCAACATCAGTTGAAGTAATACTCGGGCTATGAGCCCTCGATTCAAAAGAATCAACAAAGTTCAACTACGGTTGAACTAGGACTCAGGCCACGAGCCTTCGCCAGCTTAATTCAACATCAGTTGAAGCAATACTCGGGCTATAAGCCCTTGACTCAAAAGAATCAACAAAGTTCAACTATGATTGAACTGGGACTTAGGCCACGAGCCTTCGCCAACTTAATTCAACATCAGTTGAAGTAATACTCGGGCTGTGAGCCCTCGACTCAAAAGAATCAACAAAGTTCAACTACGGTTTAACTGGGACTCACGCCACGAGCCTTCGCCAACTTAATTCAACATCAGTTGAAGTAATAATCGGGCTATGAGCCCTCGACTCAAAATAATCAACAAAGTTCAACTACGGTTGAACTGGGACTCAGGCCACGAGCCTTCGCCACCTTAATTCAACATCAGTTGAAGTAATACTCGGGCTTTGAGCCCTTGACTCAAAATAATCAACAAAGTTCAACTACGATTGAACTGGGAGTCAGGCCACGAGCCTTCGCCAACTTAATTCAACATCAATTGAAGTAATACTCGGGCTATGAGCCCTCAACTCAAAAGAATCAACAAAGTTCAACTACGGTTGAACTAGGACTCAGGCCACAAGCCTTCGCTAACTTAATTCAACATTAATTGAAGTAATACTCGGGCTATGAGCCCTCGACTCAGAAGAATCAACAAAGTTCAACTACGGTTGTACTGGGAATCAGGCCACGAGCCTTCGCCAACTTAATTCAACATCAGTTGAAGTAATACTCGGGCTATAAGCCCTCGACTCAAAATAATCAACAAAGTTCAACTACGGTTGAACTGGACTCAAGCCACGAGCCTTTGCCAACTTAACTCAACGTCAGTTGAAGTAATACTCGGACTTTGAGCCCTTGACTCAAGAGAATCATCAAAGTTCAACCATGGTTGAACTGGGACTCAGGCCACGAGCCTTCGCCAACTTAATTCAACATCAGTTGAAGTAATACTTGGGCTATGAGCCCTCGACTCAAAAGAATCAACAAAGATCAACTACGGTCGAACTAGGACTCAGGCCACGAGCCTTCATCAGTTTAACTCAACCACCATCGAAGTAATATTCGGGCTTTGAGCCCTCGACCCAGAACAATCAGTGACCATGCTAAGGGAAAACATAAGTAGGGCGAGCAGTAAAGAAACAACAGAAAAAGGGCAATGCCCCCTCAATTCAAAGAGACGGACGCGGGCCACGCTCGTCCGTCCCTGTTCAAACATTGTCCGAAAATAAACCACAATAATACAAAAAAAAGAAAGGAAAGAAAAATTGCCACACACGGCAACAACCGTCAAGAAAATCACCAACTAATAATCTTTCACTGGGGATCATTGGTACCACCGTCAGCACCAGTCGCTCTGTCGCCTGCCCTCGCCGCTTCACTGCCTGTTCCGCCTTCACCGGCATTCGCGGTGCCCATGTCGTTTCCAGCTCCAGCCAAACTCCCACCGGGGACGACATCGATACCGGGCGTCGCATCATTAAAGCCGCATTCCTCGCGAGCTTCCCGTGCCCTCTAGCGCGCCCCTTTGAAGATTGCTTCGGAGATGATATCAGCCTCAAACAAATACTTATATATGTCCCGCTGGGCCTCGTCATAAACCCAAGCCTCGCGAGAGCTACCCATAAATGCGGACTGTTCTTGAATACGCCGGTTCTCCTCCTCCAGGAGTGCAATTTGCCCTGCGGCATCCTGAACGTTCCGCTCCAGAACCATGATCTGCTCCTCAAGGCCGCTCTCCCTGAAAGCGGTGGCTGCCCTTACCAATGACAATTGGGAATTGTTGGTACGGATAAACCCTTGGAGTTCGTCCACCCGGGCGGAAGCTTCGGCCAGCTTACGCTTCATGACTGTTACCTCCCCCTCTAGCGCGGCGACCTTCCCGCTCCACTCCGAAGTGACCTCCGTCACCTTGGTCAGACATAAGCGTTCACTCTCCAACTACGCCCTCCGCCCAACCTCAAGTTCGTCCTTCATCTGACTCAACTAATCTTACAAAGCTTCTACATGACCAAGCGCCTGGCTCTTTTGCAACTCCTTCCGCGCCAGCTCTCCAATCAATGCCTAGTTACGGGGATCAACCCTTAGGCGTTTGTTAAGCTCCCTGCACCTATTCTGGTACTGACGACACCTCTCGAGAACCCGCAAAAGTACCCCAGACCGAACATTGGCCCGGCGAAGGCTCTCCACCTGCAACAAAAATGCATGCAAGACAAAGCGAAAGAAGCGAAGGAGTCAGATACGAAAGTTCTTGAGAAGATGAGAAACAAGGCGCTCGCAAGTGAATAATCATCCTAGAGCACATACTCTCATTCCCAACGTCGCCACCTCGTTCATCAAACCCACATCCGTCACCCCCCTAGCGACTCATTTTCAACTGAAGAACAAATAAATACAACATATAATATGCTCGGTCTTTGATTACCGGGTCACCTGTCCTAGACGGACCCAACCCCTGCGTTGAGTCCCCTAAGTCAGTTATGATGCAAATAATCGTGCTAAATCTAGGCTCAATATCCTAATTTTTTATGGTACTAGACCGTGTACCCAAGCGAACAACTCGGATCGAGGAAGGGGCTACGTACCGGGGACCCGCGGGGTCGTCCGGCTTAGTAACTGTCCGGCCTCTTTTCTTATTTTTTGTATTGACACTAACAGAAAGGGGAGTCTCAATCAGTAAGCACATCCCCGGAGGTAAGAAGAGAAGGGTTTTCGACACAATTTTTATATAATGTTCATGTAATATCAAAGCGGTAAACATATAGCACATTGATCAAAACATATAGAGAAATCAGATATAAGCAAAAACAGCAATTTTAACTGAGTTCGAATTATTAAACCCTGAACCGAAGTTCTGGGTTTCTTATCCCCAGCAGAGTCTCCAGAGCTGCCACACCTCCCTTTTTACTACCTCTTTTCCGAAAGGAATAAGGTATACCTCGTTAATTACTAATACACCCCAGGAAAGGATATAATAATAACAACGGGGAAGGAGTTTTTCCACCTTAAGGATAGTCGAAACGGGATCAATTTATTTAATTTTCAGAGTCGCCACTTGGGTGTCCCAAGTCACCGGTTTAATCCCGAACCGAGGAAATTTATGACTATGTATTACAGTCTGCGAAAATAGAAATCCGGATAAGGAATTTTGTTAACCCGGGAGAAGGTGTTAGGCACTCCCGGATTCCGTGGTTCTAGCATAGTCGCTCAACTGCCGTACTTGTTTTTTATCAGATTTCTTTATATATTTCAATTATGTGCTTTTAATGTTCCGCATCTTCCATTTTAAAAAGAATTGCAACATCGTGAAAATGTATTTCGGGCCACACCGTACCAGTACGCCTATGGTCTTTAGCACATTCCGACTTCGTTGAGAGTAGGATTTGGGTCACATAAATGCGCACCCGTATTTAGGAAAGTAATTTTATTAACGTCGTTCCTAAAGAATCTATCGTATTGTTATCTTTTGGAAAGACCGTGAAATTCGCTAAACGGTCCTTCCGAGTCTAGAATTTTATAACAATTGATTGAGGGCCCCGCAATTGTGTATTTAATGCGGCGAGGCTCATCTCATTTATTTAAAGGATTATACCTAAAGTATACTATATTTTCTACTTGTTTCGTCTTTAATAACAAAGAAAAATCATAATTGCTTATTATTACCTAATAGTTTGTATTCTTGGAACCACAGACCCGTAAGAAATCAAGCTTTAGTTTACATTTGGGCTTGATTGAGATTTTTCTATTTTTCATTCATGATTTAGTTGCATCAGGCGAAAATCACACCAAAGCTTTTACAATCTAAATTCAAGCCCAGCATAAGAGACCAATGAGGCACAAGCACAACTAATATTCAATTTACAACTGTTATTTATTCTTATGAAGTTAAGTGTGAAATATAACAATAGCATTAGTTCACAGTGGCATTTTCTGTTAACCAGGATACTGATGTGCATACTACCTTTTAAATCCCGTTTTATCTATTTACCTGTTTGTTTCTATGTATTTCTTTTAACACAGGAAATATGACTTAAATACTAACATTTGATTCAAAATCATTAAAATATTATTATAACTGAAAGGCTTATGAAATCCTTATTTACATTTAACTTTTGAAACAATCAGGAGTTATACTAAAGGATAATACAACTAAATGACCTGCGTTACTTACTGCAAACTAAAATTATCTTTGGAACTAAGTTCACAGAACTTCAGTATTCTAGCTCTGGCAACTATTAGAACAAGAGCATTGTAAAATCATTTTATTGGTTTTTGACCTTTAATCAACCACATTACAATTATTTAATTAATGAATCACTGTTCTCTAAACTCACGTGTTCATAGAAGCAAAAAAAAAAATTCAAATATCCTGTATAATTAAAAATTGAATTTTGAGCAAACCTATAAAGCACTAATGCAGATTCAATTAAAGGAATCTATCATTAATACTACAAATAGCAGTTGAAAGTTAAGAAAAAAAGTATATTATATCAAAGCTTCAGTAGAATTGATTTTGCAATGATGTGAATATAATATTTGAAACTTCATGCTGCCAAGGGGTAAAAATGTACCTGGAACAAACGAACAGATCTATTAAATCTAATTAACACAGCACAGAGGTGATTCAGCAAATAGTTTCAAGTATAACAACAGCAGCAACATATGAGATTCAACTGTGAGTAGAAAGCAGCAACCTAGGAAGACATTTTTAAAGCAGAAACAGATCAGAAACAACTTTTGATCTTTGAATTCCAATAGCTCAGGCCACACTTATTTGAATTCATTCACACAAGTTTTCAAAACCTAATTTCAAACTCAAATCATTGTAATAACAATTCTTTACTGATTTGTAATTGATTTCCTATTGTTTTTGGATTTTTGATTTGGATTTTGAAGTATAAAAGGGAAATTGAATCTGAAATTATACTGTTTCAAATTTCAGAAAACAACCAATTGTTTTTTGGTATTTTTCTGGGTTTTCTAAAACTTCTAAGGTTCAAAAGTTTGTGAGAAGGTTAAAATCTGCCAAAAGTCTTTCTATGGTTCCAATGTTTTTTCAGGTTCAAAAGTCTCCCAATTCTGCAGAATTCATGTCTATTTATAGGCATAAATAGGAGGGAAATTTAAATTTGAATTATTTCATTATTAACCCTATAATTTCTAGTTTATTAGACAGATTACTGCACTTATTTCATTAAAAGTTACACTAAAACCCCATCTAGAAGGTTCTACCATATTCCAATCCATTGTAATACCTATTGTACCCCTACTTGCTTAGGAAAACTACAAATTCTACCCTTTTTTATGTCCAAACTGCTCTTAATCCTTTATATTTATAACAGTTTTACCATTTTCACCTTTCAATTGTACCCCTACTGCCCAATTCTTATTATTATTACACCAATTTCCTTTCCTATTATACCCCTACTGTTCTAACAATTATTACCCTTTAATGTCTTGACCAATTTTCAGCATTGTATTTATCAAATAGCCACAATTAAGTAACTAAGTTTAATTAACCAATTAGCCCTCTTAGCTAATAAAAATTCAGAATTAGTTTAATACTAAAATCACATTACATCCATAACCAACCTTAGGCAGTCTTACAAACATAGCCACTTATGATTAATCATTCAATTAACAAGACTCGGGGAAACAAATTGATAGATGGTTGAATCTTGTTAATCAAAATATCTAATTGTAATTGAATCTACCAAGTAAGCACCTTAGGTGGATACGAAGCGTGCGATGTTAACTATCGACCTATGTGAACCTACGATTGTTAAGGAGCAAATTCTCTAATCGAACTAATTACTCAATCGAACAACTATAACCAATCCTTCCTAAGTGTTAATCAATATCGAACTCGCTGAATTTAAACAAATTATCAAAACAATTCCAATAATCAACAATTTTGATCAAACGGGTAAGTCCTATTATTCTAAACAGTTGATAGAACAATATTGCATACTAATTAATCAACAAAATCTAAACTGCTAACAATATCATTATCAAAAGCATTTAACTCTAACAAATATCAGAATTAACACAGAATCATACTAAAATTATCAGAATCTATTTAACCTTAAAACTAAAGTATATGAATCTGTTTTTGCCAATTATATCAAAAAAACAAGAACATGCAAACAAACAAGTTTAAAAGAAAAACAGAGAAACGGAAACTTAGGTTTTATTTTTTCCTTTCTTGTAACTTCTTCTTAAAAATCTTCTTTTTCTTGTTCTTTCTTCTTTTCTTCTTTTTCTCTTCAATTTCTTGATTATTTTCTTGAGTCTCGTTTTTTCTTTATTCTTTTCAAGCAGACTGCCAATAATCTGTTCTTGCACTTTTTTGAGGATTTTCCAGCGGTTTTCAAGATTTGAGGCTTTGTCACAATGTTGTGTTGTGTTAAAGAATGGTGGGGTGTGAATTTTTGGGAGATTTTGTGGTGGCTGCGCAACTAGGGTTTATAATATTTGGGGAGTTGTGGTGGGTTTTGAAGGTAACCAGTAACGGGACAGTGATGAGGAAGACAAAAGGGGTTTTTTGGGGTTGGTTTTGGCCGGAAATAATGGCCTGCCGCCGCTGTAGGTGGCGGAACCCTAGCGGCGGCAGGGTGTTACAATGATAGGTAAGGCGGCTGATAAGAGATGAAGGAGAATGGAAAAAATGATTTTAGGTTTGATATGTAACGTTATATTCATTTAAGCTTTGAATCAAAACGGACCGTTGGATTAGGATGAATCTATGGTTGAGATTGAACGACGCCCAAACGACGTCGTTTCATATTACAAGGCTTGGGCTGGGTCGGTAGCTTTCTTGGGTCTGGTTGCCCGGGCTGCAGATTTGGGCTATGGGTAATTTGTCCATTTGGGCATAGACAAGATTATCTAATTAATTGGCCCCATTTTCATTGTATCGTATTTCTTTCCTTTGTATTTTGTATTTTCTTTATATTTTTTTTTTGTATTTTGTTGTATTTCAATTTTCATTTATATGTTCTGTATTTTTTCCTATTTTGTAATTATTTTCGAATTTATTAAAAATTGTTAAACTAATTGCCTTCTTTTTTAACAATTTTCAATTTAAAGTAAACAAATGTTTTTTTTTTATTTTTCTTTGATTTGTTAAAAAATGAATTAATATGAGAAATTAATTTCTAAATGCATTTTTTATATTTTTTATTTATCATACGCAAATATCATGCAAACTATTAACGCAAAAATTCACACAAATTTTAAAAAATAAGGAAAAATTATTTATTTGAATTTTATGGGAATGACTTATATGTAGGGTAAAAATCACGTGCTCACAACTGCCCCTCTTTGCTCGGGGACACGAAGAGTTTCCGTGCAAAGATAAGTGAGCAACTATGAACACTTTTTACCCGTTCAAGTATTCCGTTGTGAAGCATTTTGCAAAAGTTTTGACCGCACCCTGCTTCAGAGGTTGCCTACATATCCGGGGCTAAACAAGAATCAGGTCAGTGTAGTTCGGGAATGTCTGGTAGCTGAGACTACCAAGGACTGTGATCTCACTGCTGTTGCTGTTGTTACTGCCGTTACTGCTGACTGACCCCTTATTACACCATGGTAAAAATAAAAGAAGCTAGCCTAAGCTACAGTCTATGAATTACAAAAAATCCTATCTATGTCTTCCAACTTGTTTTTGTATTTCCTTGATCTTGTATCTTGTATTCCTTCCAACGGCATTCTTGTTATTGCCTTGAACTTGTTTTTTCTCTTCCAACGGCATTGTTGTTATTGCCTTGAACTTGTATTTTCTCTAACGACGTTCTTGTTGTTGCCTTGAACTTTTTTAACTGCTTTAATTTGAAATATGTGTCTATTTTCCAAGTGGACCCCTGCTTGTGACAAAATAAACAACCAAAGAAAGATTTTTTCTGCCCCAGTAAGGTGACTGGGCACATCATGTTATTGAAATTCATTTTTGAAAAAGTATTCCCTCATTTTCCAGGTGGGCGCCTGAATAGAAATTTAAAATGCAGAAATGTATTCCCTTGTTATACAGGTGGGCGCCTGAACAGAAATTAAAAATGCATAAATGTATTCCCTTGTTATACAGGTGGGCGCCTGAACAGAAATTAAAAATGCAGAAATGTATTACATTGTTATCCAGGTGGGCGCTTGATGCATGAAAATAAAAATGCAGAAAATATTCCCTTGTTATCTAGGTGGGCGGCTGATGCATGAAAATGAAAATACAGAAAATATTCCCTTGTTATCCAGGTGGGCGCCTGATGCAGAAATTAAAAATGCTAAAATGTATTCCCTTGTTATATAGGTGGGCGCCTGAACAAAAATTAAAACTTTTGTGTTACTTTGTGACTGAAGTTTATCGTAGGTGAAAAATTGATCAGACTAAGACTTTTATCTTAGGAGAAAGTTTCAACAGACTAAGATTTTGATTCTCATTAGACTGGGTCCATTTCAATGTAGTCTCAGGAGGAATATCCACCGGACTGAGATTATGACTCCAGGAGATAATTCTTCAGACCGGGTCTATTTCAATGTAGTGTTGTCTCAGGAGGAATATCCATCGGACTGAGATTATGACTCCAGGAGATAACTCATCAGACTTGGTCTATTTTCAATTCAAACTTTCTTAAGCCTTTCAAATTCAACAATCTTCCCTTTCTTTTTCGACTTTTGCCGTTCTTTCTTTTTCCAATTTCCGCTTTTCCTTTTGTTTTTGAATTATGCCTTCTTATCAACTTCTACCTTTATTTTGTTTTCAAATTACATTATTCCTTTATCTTAGGTGAAAAATTCAACAAACTAAGATTTCATCTTAGGAGAAAGTTTCAACAGACTAAGATTTTTTTCTTTTTATCTTAGGTAAAAAATTTATCAGACTAAGACTTTTATCTTAGGAGAAAGTTTCAACAGACTAAGATTCTTTCCTTTCATCTTAGGTGAAAAATTCACCGAACTAAGATTTTCATCTTAGGTGAAAGATTCAACAGACTAAGATTTTGGTTCTTATCATTCTCCGAAACTTGTTTCTTTTACCTTTCAGCTTGAATTGTCCAACGTAAAAAACAATTGTATTTACTTTCATGCTCTTCAGATTACTACCCGGTTTCAAAATGACAGAAAATTTTTCTGCCACAGTTTGATAATTCTTTTGTAGAATATCTTTTGCCCCTGTTTCAAAGAAAAGAAAAATCTGTTAGTTTAAAAATGCTGTGGTTGGTTGTGGCCTTGAACTTTGATGGCGACTGCTTTTCCACTTGAATGCTTGGTCTGTTCACCGACTATCCATTTTCACTTCTTCTTTGTTCAAAATCGTCTTCCTTACGGCATGTATACTGTTCCTTTCTTGACGGATCCCACAAAATCCGATCTTGAAGTCTATGATTCCTTCAATGACTTCATTTGACAACCTTGGATGTTTCTTGACTGAACCTTTCTTTTGTCAAATGATATACCTCCTCTCTGTTCGAACCCCGTACTTCCATTTGTTATATTTTTCCTGAGATGGCACTTTTCCGATCTTTGTGTCTCGCATGAACCCCAAAACATTTTTAATTGTTACCCACTTCATTGCACATATTGCTCTTTTGTTTTAAATCACTGGCCTTGTCTTTTCCTGACTTACGACAATTGACGTTTTGGCCAAATCCCATCTTGTGCAATTGGAAAGCTTGGTGGCAAATTTTGAAATCATTTCTTTACTTGTTATGACCCTACAGACTCAATAAAAGGGAAGATGAAACAAGGTATAAAGAATAAAGAGAAAGGAAAATACAATTCCTAACAAGAAACCTATAGAAGAATGACCTGTCAGATGTGAATACCAACTCTAGCGACCTTGACATACACTTTCAGCCTTATTTGTATAGCAAATCTGATGCTCAACTCTTGTTGCAAGTTCTGTCGTGAAAATGGTCTTCAACATTTCACTTCCTTGATCTGATTCAACTCCTTAGTCGACTTGTAGCGCCCATAGGGTTTTCACCATCAAGCATCTCTCGTTTTTGATTTTTCTTTCTCTCAACTCACAGTCGCCTTACGGTACACGAGAGGGCTTTCACCGATAAGACTCTCTCATTTTGATTTCTCTCACCTTGGAGTCCCGTGGTGGTTCTCATCATTTCTCGAATTCTTCATTTTCCTTTGTTCGGACTGGAGTGTTTCCCCTGATGTGATTTGCTCGTTTGACTCGGCATTTCTTGAAGATTGATCGGAAGGTCTTTCTTTGGACCGTAATGCAGGCTTTTGGATGGGATTGAGAAAGAAGGATATAAAGGCTCAAAATATTTCAATGTGGGTTAAATATTACAACTTCCGGAATCGTATATCTTCAACAACCATAACTTCTGCCCCAGTTTCATTCTTTGGGGATTCTTGGACTTCTCTTCTGTTGTGACTAAACCTCAGTGAGGCTGCCTACGTACCCTTTTCGGGATCAAGTCAAACGTAGTTCGGATCATAAGATTACTTCTTTGTTGCAATTTGACTTCTCCCGATTTCTTCTCCTTTGCGTTCTTTTCTTTCTTTTCTTTTCTTTTTCTTTTCTTTTTCTTTTCTTTTTCTTTTTTTTTTCTTTTCTTTTCTTTCCTTCTTTTCTTTTCATCTTTTCTTTTCTTTTTCTTTTCTTTTATTTTTTTTTTCTTTTTTTTCTTTTCTCTTTTTCTTCTTTTCTCCCCTTTTGTTCTTCTCTTTTCTCCTTTCTTTTGTTTCTCCATTTGATTTCTCCGCTCAATCCTCAATTTTTGTTGTTTGATTCTGAAAGAGGGATATGAAAGAAAATACAATAAGGCTTAAAGGGATAACGATGGATAAAGTATTTGGATAGCAAAACGAAATGCCTTCGTCATTCCAACCTTCAAAACCTACCAAGTACAAACTACACAATTTAACACCTTTGATTGATTCACATATTTGCCTTCTGTATTTGCCAATTCTTAGTGCCATTGGGCAACAATCTCGATACCACGAATGGTTCCTTTAGTCTTGAGGTACTATTGCCTTTGGCTTTAAACCGATGAAGCATGATGCATTTCCAAGGCATTTCTTTACGCTTTATTTTCTAGTTTCACTTGGTTCAAGCTTCACAGTATTCCTATAAGTTTTGTTTCTTCCAAGTATCATTACATCTTCAGCATTGTTTCATTGCTAAATTGACTCTTAAAATCAGGCCGAGAATTATATACATTTCATGTTACTAAAATCAGTATGAGAAGAATTGTAAAGTGATTGGAAATGGAATGACTAGAAATGATGGGAAACGGAGAGTTGTATTAAACTGATGGGTTAAAACAACAAGATGAACAAAATGAACAAACTAGACTAGAATTACAAAATACGAGCCCGATATCACCACTTTTCAATCAAATTTCAGTTTCATTTTCCTTAAACATTTTCAGAAAACAATTTAATAGAAAAATTCTTTTACCGGGATTCTAGACCTCGGATTTCAACTCCGGGCATACGCCCAAGTTCCATATTTTTCTACGGATTTTCTGAGACCATCAAATCACGGGTCCGGGTCCGTTTACCAAAAATGTTGACCAAAGTCAACCATATCAATATTAATATCAAAATTCTTCAAATTTTTCACATATTTCACATATTTCAACATAAATATTTTCCAGCTTCGCGCCCGAACTGTGCACGTAAATCGAGGCAACTATAAATGAGGTTTTCAAGACCTCAGAAGCTCGAAATGATTAATAAAACAAGTGATGACCCTTTGGGTCGTCACATTCTCCACCTCTAAAACAATCGTTTGTCCTCGAACGGACAAAAGAAAGAAGTACCTGAGTCAAGGAATAGATGAGGATATCGGCTTCGCATGTCAGACTCGGACTCCCAGGTCGATGCCTCAGGAGGCTGACCCCTCCATTGAACTCGCACAGAAGGAAAACTCTTCGACCTCAACTGTCGAACCTGCCGATCTAGGATAGCTACCGGCTCTTCCTCATAGGACAGATCTTTGTCCAATTGGACAGTGCTGAAATCTAACACGTGCGACGGATCGCCGTGATATTTTCGAAGCATGGACACATGAAACACTGTATGTACAACTGATAAGCTAGGTGGCAAGGCAAGTTTATATGCCACCTCTCCCACACGATCAAGAATCTCGAATGGGCCAATAAACCTAGGGCTAAGTTTGCCCTTCTTTCCAAATCTCATCACGCCCTTCATAGGCGATACTCGGAGCAATACTCCCTCCCCAACCATGAAAGCTATATCTCTAACCTTGCGATCTGCTTAGCTCTTTTGCCTAGACTGAGCTGTGTGAAGCCTTTCTTGAATAATCTTCACTTTATCTAAGGCCTCCTGAACTAAATCCGTGCCTAATAACCGAGCTTCTCCCGGTTCAAACCATCCAACCGGAGAACGACACTGCCTACCATACAATGTTTCATAAGGAGCCATCTGGATGCTAGATTGATAAATATTATTATAAGCAAACTCTGCCAAAGGCAGGAATTGATCCCACGAACCTCCAAAATCAATAACACACGCCCGTAGCATATCTTCCAATATCTGAATAGTCCTCTCGGACTGACCATCCGTCTGGGGATGAAAGGCTGTACTTAGCTGAACTTGCGTGCCTAACTCTCGTTGAACCGCCTTCCAGAAATATGAGGTAAACTGTGCACCTCGATCTGAAATAATAGAGATCGGCACGCCATGAAGGCGAACGATCTCCCTGATATAAATCTCAGCTAACCTCTCGGATGAATAGGTAGTGGCAATAGGAACAAAATGAGCTGACTTGGTCAGCCTATCAACAATCACCCAAACAGCATCAAACTTCTTTCGAGTCTTCGGAAGTCCGGAAACGAAATCCATCGTGATTCGCTCCCACTTCCATTCAGGAAGTTCAATTCTCTGAAATCATACTTAACCTGCTGACAATTAAGACACCGTGCCATATATGCCACAAGATCCTTTTTCATTCTGCGCCACCAATAATGTTAATGCAAATTTCGATACATTTTCGCTGCGCCTGGATGAATAGAATACCGCGAACTGTGAGCTTCTTCTAGAATCAATTCTCTAAGCCCATCAACATTTGGCACACAAATGCGCCCTTGCATCCTTAGGATCCCATCAGCATCTAAGGTGACCTGTTTAGCACCTCCTCGCTGCACCGTATCTCTAAGGTCACATAAATAAGAATCATAATATTGTTGATCGCGGATACGCTCCAATAATGAAGAGCAAGCGATCGTGCAAGCTAGTACTCGACTAGGCTCAGAAATATCCAACCTCACAAATCGGTTGGCCAATGACTAAACATCCAAAGCAAGTGGTCTCTGATTGACTGGAATATAAGCAAGGCTACCCATACTGGCCGACTTCCTACTCAAAGCGTCGGCCACCACGTTTGCTTTTCCCGGATGATATAAAATGGTGACATCATAATCTTTTAGCAATTCTAGCCACCTTCTCTGCCTCAAATTCAACTCTTTTTGCTTAAACAAATACTGAAGACTCTTATGATCGGTGTATACTTCACATGCTACACCATACAAATAATGCCTCCGGATCTTCAATGCGTGAATAATCGCCGCCAATTCTAGATCATGCACTGGATAGTTCTTCTCATGAATCTTCAACTGCCTCGAAGCATAGGCAATAACCTTGCCATACTGCATTAACACTGCACCAAGCCCAATACGGGAAGCATCACAATAAACAGTATAAGGTCCCGTACCTGTGGGTAAAACCAATACCGGTGCTGTGGTCAAGGTCGTCTTGAGCTTTTGAAAGCTCGCCTCACATTCATCGGACCATTCAAATTGAACACCTTTCTGGGTCAATCTGGTCAGTGGGGTTGCAATAGATGAAAATCCCTCTACAAATCGGCGATAATAACCCGCTAATCCCAAGAAACTCCGAATATCTGTGGCTGATGTCGGTCTAGGCCAGTTCTTGACTGCCTCAATCTTCTTCGGATCAACCCGAATACCTGCTGCCGTCACAATATGACCCAGGAATGCAACTGAACTTAGCCAAAATTCACACTTTGAAAATTTTGCATATAGTTGGCTATCTCTCAGAGTCTGCAAGGCCACTCTGAGATGTTGCGCATGCTCCTCCTGACCGCGGGAATATATTAATATGTCATCAATGAAGACTATTACAAACAAGTCTAAATAAGGCCGGAACACCCGATTCATCAATTCCATAAAAGCTGCTGGAGCATTTGTCAACCCAAAAGACATGACAAGAAATTCATAATGTCCATACCGAGTGCGGAACGCTGTCTTAGGGACATCAGATGCCCTAATCTTCAGCTGATGATAGCCAGATCTCAAATCTATCTTTGAAAATACCTTGGCACCCTGAAGCTGGTCAAATAAATCATCAATTCGCGGAAGTGGATATTTATTTTTGATAGTCACCTTGTTTAACTGTCGATAGTCAATGCACATTCTCATCGACCCATCTTTCTTCTTTACAAATAATACCGGTGCACCCCACGGCAAAACACTATGAAACCCTTTTTAAGTAAATCCTGCAACTGTTCCTTTAATTCTTTTAACTCTGGCGGAGCCATACGATATGGGGGAATGGAAATGGGCTGAGTGCTTGGAGCCAAGTCAATGCAAAAATCAATGTCCCTGTCGGGCGGCATACCTGGCAAGTCTGAAGGAAATACTTCAGGAAATTCGCGAACCACAGGCACAGAGTCAATAGAAGGAACCTCAGCACTGGAATCACGGACATAGGCCAAATAAGCCAAGCATCCCTTTCCAACCATACGCTGAGCCTTAACATAAGAAATAACATTGAGCCTTAACACTGAGCCAACCACCCGCTCCCAATTGTATCAATAAGTTATATCTTGTGGTAGGCGTACCACCCGCTCCCAATTGTATCAATAATTTATACCTTGTGGTAGGCGTTCCACCCGCTCCCAACTATATCAATAGGCTACCGGCAACTATGGCCAATGCCAAGATTAAAATCACTTTGTGGTCGGCGTGCCACACGATCCCATTTCTTATCATATAAGTGATCGGCGCGCACACGATCCCATTTCATAAATATATATATATATATTACCGGCATTTAACAAATAATTGATAATAATTCAACAATTTATCTCCATTACCGGTATGACACCAATAACTCTTAATCAACAATTCATACTTAACTAAATTCCTATTCCTTCAAGCTAGGATAGAACAAGCACTTACCTCGAAAGTTTACGAACGGTTCAATCCGTAGCAATGCCTTTTCCTTTCGAATTTGGCTCCAATCCAATCGTATCTATACACAATTGATTTAATATCATCAATTCTACTTAACAAACTAGTTCATATAGCTAAATATGATTTTTACAACATTCTGCCCGGAATAGTAAAAATCGACCCCGAGCCCACATAATCGAAACTCAAGTTTCGAACCAAAATAAGTTCACCCAATCATCCATGAGTTCAAATATACAATTTGTTCTTAAGTTTGACTACAAAACGAGGTCTAGATCGCAAATTCTTTGAAAACCCTTACTATACTCAATTCTCAAATTTTCTACCCATTTACACATATTTAGGCTTAGGAATTCAAATAATAATGAGGGAAAATGAAGAAAACGAGTCAAGAATCACTTACCCAAGAAGTTTTGATGAAAATCGCCCAAGAATCGCCCCAATAAGTTGTTTGGAGAAGAGAGAGTTGAGAGAAATGGGATTTTATCCCGTCTGTTCTATTTTTGCAGAACTTAAAATCACTGGGCAGATTTACTCTATGCGATCGCAGGGCCTGTGATGCGATCGCATAGAAGAAAATAAGGGGACAGCAAAATTGCTCTATGCTATCGCGGAGGGCCAATGCGATCGCATAGAAGGAAATCTGGGCCTCAAGTCTTACTCTATGCGATCGCGAAGGATACTGTGCGATCGCATATGAGGGAAAATTGAAGCTATGCGATCGCATGAGAACTATAGCGATCGCATAGAAGGATTTTGGGACCACTGATCTTTGCTCTATGCGATCGCAGCTACACCTATGCGATCGCAAAGAAGAAAATCTCTGTGCAAAAATTGCAGAATTTCTGCTGCATTTCCAAGTCTAAAAACCATCCCGTTACCTATCCGAAACTCACCCGAGCCCTCGGGGATTCAAACCAAGTATGTACACTAACTCAAAAACATCATACGAACTTGCTCGCGCGATCAAATCGCCAAAATAACATCATAATCAAGGAATTGAGCCTTAAAACTCAAGAATTCTTTCAAATTTCATAATTTCCAAAATTTCCAATTTAAGGCCGAAACACGTCAAACGACGTCCGTTTTCAACCAAACTTTACAGGAAGCGCTTAACCAATATATATGACCTGTACCAGGCGTCGGAACCAAAATACGAGCCCGATATCACCGCTTTTCAATCAAATTTCAGTTTCATTTTCCTTAAACATTTTCCAGAAAACAATTTAACAAAAAAATTCTTTTACCGGGGTTCTAGACCTCGGATTTCAATTCCGGGCATACGCCCAAGTTCCATATTTTTCTACGGATTTTCTGAGACCGTCAAATCACGGGTCCGGGTCCGTTTACCAAAAATGTTGACCAAAGTCAACCATATCAATATTAATATCAAAATTCTTCAAATTTTTCACATATTTCAACATAAAAATTTTCCAGCTTCGCGCCCGAACTATGCACGCAAATCGAGTCAACTATAAATGAGGTTTTCAAGACCTCAGAAGCTCGAAATGATTAATAAAACAAGTGATGACCCTTTGGGTCGTCACACAAACAAACAAGTTTAAAAGAAAAACAGAGAAACAGAAACTTAGCTTTTAGTTTTTCCTTTCTTGTAACTTCTTCTTAAAAATCTTCTTTTTCTCGTTATTTATTCTTTTCTTCTTTCTCTCTTCAATTTCTTGATCATTTTCTTGAGTCTCGTTTTTTCTTTATTCTTTTCAAGCAGACTGCCATTAATCTGTTCTTGCACTTTTTTGAGGATTTTCCAGCGATTTTCAAGATTTGAGGCTGTGTCACAGTGTTGTGTTGTGTTAAAGAATGGTGGGGTGTGAATTTTTGGCAGATTTTGTGGTGGCGGCGCAACTAGGGTTTGTAATATTTGGGGAGTTGTGGTTGGTTTTGAAGGTAACCAGTAATGGGACAGTGATGAGGAAGACAAAAGGAGTCTTTTGGGGTTGGTTTTGGCTGGAAATAATGGCCTGCCGCCGCCATAGTTGGCGGAACCCTAGCGGCGGCAGGGTGTTACAGTGATGGGTGAGGCGGCTGAAAAGAGATGAAGGAGAATGGAAAAAATGATTTTAGGTTTGATATGTAACGTTATATCCATTTAAGCTTTGAATCAAAACAGACCGTTGGATTAGGATGAATCTATGGTTGAGATTGAACGACGCCCAAACGACGTCGTTTCGCGTTACATGGCTTGGGCTAGGTCGGTAGCTTTCTTGGGTATGGTTGCCTGGGCTGCAGATTTGGGCTATGGGTAATTCGTCCGTTTTAGCCTAGACAAGATTATCTAATTAATTGGTCCCATTTTCATTGTATTGTATTTCTTTCCTTTGTATTTTGTATTTTCTTTATATTTTTTTGTATTTTATTGTATTTCAATTTTCATTTATATTTTATGTATTTTTTCCTATTTTGTAATTATTTTGGAATTTATTAAAAACTATTAAACTAATTACCTTCTTTTTTGACAATTTTTAATTTAAAGCAAACAAATGTTTTTTTTTCTTTGTTTTGTTAAAAATGAATTAATATGAGAAATTAATTTCTAAATGCATTTTTTATATTTTTTATTTATCATACGCAAATATCATGCAAACAATTAACACAAAAATTCACACAAATTTTAAAAAATAAGGAAAAATTATTTATTTGAGTTTTATGGGAATGACTCATATGTAGGGTAAAAATCACGTGCTCACAGACCCTGCCAAAGAAGTAGATTGAAACTTACGACTATGATTCCATGTCTCTAGAAACCTTGGAGAGGGCGCCACCAAATGGCCTGTCCTAATATAGAAGAATTGTTCTAATTGACGAGGCTCGACCTCGTCGTCTAGAGAAGCCACCAAGCCTTGCGACCCACGTGGGACCATCCGAATCATACTCCCCCGAACTTGCTGGGGGGACGTACAGAGCGAGTACGTGCTGCAGCTTAACAGTCCAGCCAGCTAACTCCGAAAATTTTAGCAACATTGCCAAAAGCTTGTACAAAGATGGGGTAAGTTTCCCTGGACATACATTATAATACCGGCAAAAATCAACTACCAGGTTGGGGAGGGGGCCCTGAACCCCAGCCTGAGGAGGTAAGAATAGAATACACACTACCCGACGTGATCGGTGCGGACCTGTTCCTCCGGCCGGGCCAGCACAACATCAACATGAGAAGGGATGAGCCCTTGTTCACGTAACTGGGTCATACCCACTTCCCCCGTTAATGGGGCTTCATCCACCGGGTCATCTCCTCCATCCGCGGTGAAGTCCACCGCCGAGTTTCCCGCTGCCGGAAGTATTTCATCTACTGTTGGGAGTCTCTCAGTCTCATTCCGACCACCATCCACAAGTACCAGAGACAATCCTTCAATCACTGGAGGACTGACCGGCACCAATGTCGGAAGACCGTCGCGAGAAGAAGAGACAGCCATTGATCCGAATCACTTGAGAGATAAGGGAAGAGTGATGAATCCAACTGAGAACGAATAACAACGTTTCGCAGAAAGAATAGAATCCTTTGAAAATCACCAGAAATGAGAGCTATAAGTAAACCAAGGAGTGTTGAACAACAGGCATCCCAAACCTTCTTATAGGCAACTGAATCAAACCTCGGGAAACCGACAGGCTCCATTAAATGTGTATCCCAACCGTCAAAAAATAGCTCAGTTTCACCAAAACCGTCGCCTCCACGATTGAAACCTAGGAGCATGCACTAAAATTGTGGCTACCACCTCGAATACCTCGAAAACACAGACGCCTCAGTGGCCGAAGTGACTCGACCCCGCGTCCCAAATATCCTCACGGATGAAACATATCCTAACCTATGATTACGGCGTACCGACCATTTCCACTCGCCAAGAATATTCGCACATGAGATCGTGCCCCCATCATACGAAAGAAAATAGTGATAAAGCATCATAAGCAATTATCATCTCCCCCTCTCGCCCGGAAAGGGGTCGCTCTTCGATCGATCATATCCGCTTACTAGGGTCCACCTCGAGGCGACCATGATAAGTGGAGGGACTAACTGTATGGGTCATAATTTGATCCCATGATAATCAATTAGATTAACCATCCCTTTCGACTAGTATAAACGTAATAGGCGCCGAGATCGCCTCAACCAAGAATACTATCTGTATCCGCCTAGAGCCTTGGTTGATACTTTCCGGGTACACCCGGAATAATTCCCTAATATGGACCCGATCTCCAAAAAAATCAAATCGTACAACATACGTCTATAAATACAGGGGCAGACATCAGAAAGGGGGTTCCACTCTCTCCCCATGGGGGCTCTAAGAAATACAGAGTAAAACACAGAGTGAGAACCCAAGACAAAGAATGGAATAACGGTGGATCTCACCAAACATGATTGTAAAGATCTGAACCTCTTCACGGAGAGGCAGACTAACCCATTATCATGAATAAAGATCACCAATACTTTCTACTGTCCATACAATTATTTCTATTATCTTTTTCTTGTTAGATATCAGATATGTTATAACCTGCTATGATTCGCCCTCCATTTTTATCGATTGTCTTGAATTCATAAATGCTTATAAACATTTTAAGTCAAACAACGAGATTTTCATAGTTATGAATACAATCTCGACACCGAACAACATGACCAAAGGTAGGCTCTGATACCACATGCTGAAATCAAAATACATACGCAGAGCCAGCGCATCAGAAATTAAACAAGGAGCGTACCTACAGCCATGATTGTTCAAGTGTTGTGGAATCGCCTCGTAAAACTTTGACAAAAAGCCTAGAGCCTTCTAGCCTAAGCTTATCATTGGATGCCAGACTGATGGAGTCACAGGCGTACTTATAGGTAGACTAGGGACTCTTAGGCAAATACTTTAGCCCTAGGGACTTCTCCATAAATTATAATTACCCTAGGGGCTACTAATATAAGGTAATTTCTTTCCATCAAAGAAACTACCATATATGCATAACTACAGAATATTATCTGATATATTATTCCCTTTGGGAGACAAGGTAAATAATTTATTACCTTATATATGGGCCACACTAGAAATTTCTAGAAAGATATGGTAAATTTCTTACACATTTTTCTTTTCCCTTCTTTTTTCTGTTAATGGTATGCTACGATGCTTCAGAAGTTTAAGATTAATATAAAAAGGATTTAATATTAATTTTCAATATACTATTATATATTGATTTTCTTTAATCTAGGTTACATATTTAATTTTGTCAACCGTAAATGTAAACTAGATAAACGTGTCATGGATGGTAGATCTTTTTGAAAGCTTGTCTCGTAAGTAAAACCCAACTAGAATTTATTTGGGGGAAGTGCATTGTTGACCACTAAAAACACATGTATTTATTTTTACGTCACCGTTTAAAATATCTTTATTCTTTAGCCACTGCTTTAATAGGCTTTAACTGCCCGGACGAAAAATACAATTCTGCTCATGTCCTTAACTTCAGGACTTCAGGACTACATGTCCTTAACTTTTGAACTTGAAACTCTAAGTTCAGGACTTCAGAACTACATGTCCTTAACTTTTGAACTTGGAACTCTAAGTTCAGGACTTCAAGGCTACATGTCCTTAACTTTTGAACTTGGAACTCAAACTTCAAGACCAAGCGTCCTTAACTTTTGAACTTGTAAGTCAAAGTTAAGGATTTATTGTCCTTAACTTTGGACTTGTAACTGTAAGTTAAGAACCGCCTGTCCTTAACTTTTGAACGTGTAACTGTAAGTTAAGGACTGTTTGTCCTTAACTTTTGAACTTGGAACTCAAACTTCAAGACCAAGCGTCCTTAACTTTTAACTTGTAAGTCAAAGTTAAGGACATATTGTCCTTAACTTTTGAACTTGTAACTATAAGTTAAGGACTGCTCGTCCTTAACTTTTGAACGTGTTACTGTAAGTTATGGACAGTCTGTCCTTAAATATTAAACTGAAAAATCAAAGTTAAGGACCTATTATCTGTGACGACCCGGCCCGTCGTCATGGGAATTACCACCCCGTTATATTGTAATTGCATGTTTTATGCTTGTATATCCGTGTTAGAGTCTATCGGGTGAGTTAGGAGTGAATTGGATTGAAAATGAGGCATATAGCATTTTTGAAGGAAACTTGAATATGGAAAGTCAACCTGGAGTTGCCTATTTGGTTAGAGGGCTCGGAATCGGATTCCGATGATTTGGTTAGTTCCGGGAGGTGATTTGTAACTTAGAGGAGTGATCGGAATTGAATTTGGAGGTCCGGTGTAGAAATATGCTTGAATTGGCTAAGGATGAATTTTGGCGAAGTCCGAACGGTAGGTGAGGTTTTGATCCGTGGGTCGGAATGGAATTCTGGCAGTTCTTGTAGCTTCGTTATGTGATTTTGGATTTGTTCGCAAATTTTCAGGTCATTCGGACGTCGTTTGGTCGGGTTTTTGATTGATTGTGTAATTCGGAATGTTTTAAGGAATTTAGGCTTGAATTCGATGTGAATTATGGGTTTTTATGTTGTTAGTCGTGTTTTGAGGATTGGAACAAGTTCGAATAAGGTATTAGGATTTGTTGGTGTGTTTGGATGAGGTCCCGGGCGCCTCGGGATGTTTTCGGATGGTTAAACGGGAGAAAATATGGAAAAAAATTGCAGACTTGTGTTCTGGTTCTGTTGTTTTCGCTCCTGCGGAAATAGGAGCGCAGGAGCGAGTCCGCAGGAGCGGAAATGGGAGCGCAGAAGCGCTGTTGATCGCGGAAGCGAAGCTTGGCCCGCAGGGGCGGCACCGCTGGTGCGGAAGCTGAGCCTCAGAAGCGGTCCAGGGCCATGAGGTGAAGGATCGCAGAAACGGAAGGGTAGCCGCTTAAGCGAGTCCGCAGAAGCGGACTCCTAGTCGCAGAAGCGGGAAAACCCGCAGGAGCGAAAGAATTTCCACAGGAGCGGACTCGCACGAGCGGTCCGTGGATCGCAAGAGCGGAAATGGCCAAATAGGCCTGGGTTCGCAGAAGCGACCAATTGGTCGCAGAAGCGGTTCCGCAGGGGCGGAAATGGTCCGCAGAAACGAAAATCGCAGAGAGTTAATTGTATCAGAAGTTAGAAAATTTTAGAAACATTTCACACATTTGGGTCTCGGCTTAAGGGGGCGACTTGGGCAATTTTGAGGAGAAACTCAAAGGAAATCATCAGGTAATCAACTATGGACTCATATTATGATTAGTATTGATAATATTATGCAATTATATCTTGAAAATGGAGGAATTTGGGGTAATTCATGGAGGATTTAGCCCTAGGCTTGAACTTTAATCCAGGTTTTGAATGGGCAAATGGACTCCAAATTTGGTAAATCTTATATGCTTAGACTCGTATCGAGATGAGGGTTCCGGATATGTGACTTTCATGATTTTTCGAGAAGCGTACCGAAAGTTGGGTTTTGGCAACTTTTCCATTTTTGGTGTAAATCGAGTTGTATAGACTGGGTGTCGTCCCATTGGCCTAATTTGTTGTGTTTCTACTATGTTTGACCAGATTCTACACGTGTGGAACTTGATTCTCGTGGCAAGGGCATCGCGAAGTAGTCGTCGCGCCGTATTGAGGTGAGTAATAGATGTGGGTGATGACCAGCGGGTTCGAAACCCCGGTATACCACTTTGTGACGCTGTATAGTGGCGAGACACGTACTCTCTTGTGAGTGCGGGGTCGATCGTGATTGGGGACTATGGCTTAGTCCGACTTGTTGATACTGTATTATGATATTTGGCTATTCTTGAGCCGTCGAACCTCCTTCTCGGATGGTTGCATACTATATTGTGATATTGGCTACTCTTGAGCCGTTGAACCTCCTCCTTGGACGGTTGAGCATACTTCTGGGCTGTGAGCCAGTTGTTGGATCCCGCGAGGATCATTATCATTGTCTTGTGATATTGACATGCTAGTTTACTACCAATCCGTAGCTATTTCTGTTATCATGCTATTTCCAATCTTTGGAACTTGATATTACTGTTTTCAACTGAAAAATGATAAAAGAATTTTCAAAACTACTTTTGAGTCTGCGAGGCAGCGTTTGCATATTAGTTGATTGGTAATGGATCGGGCTGCGCACCGCAGCGGTATATATGTTGGATCGGACTGCACGCCGCAGTAATATTGTGCTTGGGCTGTAGGAGCCCCTCCGGAGTCTGAACCCCCACAGTGAGCACGGGTACCCAAATTGGATCGGGCTATGCGCCGTAGCGGTCATTTCATGCATTGCATTGCATTGCATTTAGCTACACCTGCTAGCTGTTGTACTTGTTGTTAATATTGTTAGCTCTCTACTGTTGATATTGAACTGTTACAGGGCATTGGTATAGCTTTACATTGTGCTTTACTGTGGATTTCTATCTACGCTATCTTACCCTTGTTTATTACCACTACGTCTGGCAGTACTCATTTTACTCCCTGCACCTTGTGTGCAGATCCAGGTACCTCTCAGCAGACCTGATTCGGTAGCCGCTCAGAGGCGTTGTGCGGGACAGTCGAGGTAGTTGTTGTGTCCGCAGGACCTGACTCCCCTTCTAGTTGTCATTTTATTTCATATTGTCATTTCTTTCCGCACTGAGTTTGTTGTAGACCTTATTACACTTATGTTCTTTAGAGGCTCATGACTCTTGACCCTTCGGTCTATGGGAGTTGGTATCTGTTGGGACTTGGTTCCCCATTTTCGATATATATATCACTGATGTTTTATGATTTGATATGTTTAAATGGGATAAAGAGGGCTCCTAGCTTCGTTATTGTTATTGATTGGTCGGCTGGCCTAGCAGTGTGCTGGGCGCCATCACGACCGGATTTGGGGTCGTGACAAGTTGGTATCGGAGCCTAGGTTTACTAGGCCTCACGAGTCTTGAGCCGGTTAGTAGAGTCTTGTGGATCGGTTTGGGGACGCCTGTACTTATCCTCGGGAGGCTGCGAACCATTAGGAAACACTTCACATTTCTTGAACTCTATCGTGCGATCTTGTTGTTCTGAGAACTGAACTTCTATATTCTATTCTCTCGCAGATGGCGAGAACGCGAGCATCGGGACGAGGTAGACGACCTCCATTGCCACCTGTTAGAGGCCGTGGGCGCGGTCGTGCTAGAGGTAGAGGTAGGGCGGCTGAGGTAGTACCAGCTGACCCGCCTGTTGTACCAGTTCAGGAGCAGCCCTCAGTGGTTGATGCTCCAGCAGCCCCAGTTCAGGGCCAGACTATATCTATTGTTATTCCTGGTCTTCAGGAGACTCTGGCTCAGATATTATCGGTGTGTTCCAGTTTGGCTCAGGTAGTATCAGCTACCGCTACTGCAGTGACATCTCAGACAGGGGGTGGTCAGTAGACCCCTGCAGCTCGCACACCTGAGCAGGTTGTTCTGGGGCTTCAGATGCCAGAGGCGGTCCCCGCTCAGGTGGTTGCACCAGCTATTCCTCCAGCTGCACCAGCTCCAGAGCATATGGTTCAGGCTATGCCTGACGACAAACAGCGTCATCTTGAGAGATTTGGTAGACTTCAGCCACCCCATTTCAGTGGCATTGAGGGCGAGGATGCCATGGTTTCTTGGATAAGTGTTAGAGGATGCTGCGTACAGCTGGTATTATTGAGTCCAGCGGAGTATCATTTACTACCTTTCAGTTTACTGGTCCCGCATTTGATTGGTGGGAGGAGTTTGAGAGGCGTAGACCTGCAGGAGCAGCATCTCTCACATGGCAGCAGTTCTCTACTCTCTTCCTAGAGAAGTATGTACCACATTCCCGTCACGAGGAGCTTCGTCGCCAGTTTGAGTGGTTGGCTCAGGGCGACATGTCTGTGACCCAGTATGAGCTTAGATTCACTCAGTTAGCTAGGCATGCCACATGGATGAGCTCTACTGATAGGGAAAGGATCAGGAGGTTCATTGATGGCCTCAATTACTCCATACGTATTCTCACGACCAGAGAGAGAGTTCTATCGTCATCCTTTGAGCAGGTTGTGGACATGGCACGCTCCATTGAGGCGGATCATCGCCGAGAGAGGGAGGAGCGGGAGACCAAGAGGCCTCGTGGTTCTGGTAGTTTCAGTGGTGCTCCATCTAGAGGGCATTTCCAGCAGGGCAGAGGTCGCTCATCTAGACCTTCTCATTCAGGCCGCCTTGAGCAGAGCGGAGGTTCTTATGGTCGTGGTCGACAAGGATTTCAGCAGGGTCAGTCTTCACTTAGTGCCCTCCCAGCCCAGAGTGCAGCACCTACTTCTTCAGCCCAGGGTTCTTCTGCGGCGAGGGGTTCCCTTCAGTCCCCTTCTCCAGCACCAGGTGCATGTTATGAGTGTGGTGAGTTTGGCCACATGAGGAGACAGTGCCCTCGACTCCGTAGGGACAGGACTCGGTAGAGGGATCAGCCCTCCTCTTCAGCACCAGCTCAGTCTAGTAGAGGTGGAGGTCAGTCTTCTCGTGGTCGCCCTAGAGGCGAGGAGAGATCTGGTGGAGGCCATGCATGATTTTATGCACTCCCTGACAGGCGTGATGCAGTTGCCTCCAATGCAGTGATTACAGGTATCATTTCTGTCTGTCACAGAGATGCCTTTGTTCTATTTGATCAAGGGTCCACATATTCTTACGTGTCCTCTTATTTTGCACATCATTTGGGTGCGACTCGGGGTAGTCTTGATTTACCTGTTCATGTATCCACCCCCGTGGGTGATACGATTATTGTGGATCATCTCTATAGATCATGTGTTATATCTATTGGGGGTCTGGAGACCCAGGCAGATTTGCTATTGTTGGGGATGGTGGACTTTGATGTTATATTGGGTATGGACTGGTTGTCTCCGTATCATGCTATATTGGACTGTCATGCTAAGACGATTACGTTGGCCATTCCTGGTATTTCTCAGATTGAGTGGCGGGGTTCGACCGATTTCGTCCCTAGCCGTGTCATTTCATTCTTAAAGTCTCAGAAAATGGTTGAAAAAGGGTGTTTGTCGTACTTAGCCTTTGTGAGAGATGTTGGAGCTGAGCCTCCTAGCATTGATTATGTACTTGTCGTGAGGGAATTTCCAGATGTATTCCCCTCAGACCTGCCGGGCATGCCGCCGGACAGGGATATTGATTTTGGCATTGACTTGGTGTCGGGCACTCAGCCCATATCCATGCCTCCTTATCGGATGGCACCAGCTGAGTTGAAAGAACTGAAAGAGCAGCTTCAGGAGCTTCTGGATAAGGGTTTCATCCGCCCTAGTGTGTCCCCGTAGGGTGCGCCGGTGTTATTTGTTAAAAAGAAAGATGGTTCCATGCGAATGTGTATTGATTATAGGCAATTGAACAAAGTAACAGTGAAGAACAAGTACCCTCTACCGCGCATAGATGATTTGTTTGATCAGCTACAGGGTGCGAGGGTGTTTTCTAAGATTGATCTTCGTTCGAGCTATCATCAGCTGAAGATCAGGGACTCGGATATTATGAAGACTGCATTCAGGACCCAATATGGTCACTATGAGTTTCTTGTGATGTCTTTTGGGTTGACCAACGCCCCAGCAGCATTTATGCATCTGATGAACAGTGTGTTCAGGCCCTATTTGGATTCATTTGTGATTGTGTTCATTGATGACATTCTAGTCTACTCCCGTAGTCGGGAGGAGCATGCTCAGCATTTGAGTATTGTGTTGCAGAGATTGAGGGAGGAGAAGCTATATGCTAAATTCTCCAAGTGCGAGTTTTGGCTCGAGTCCGTAGCATTTTTGGGACATATGTTGTCTCGTAATGTTATTCAAGTTGATCCGAAGAAGATAGAGGCGGTGCGAGTTGGCCTAGACCGTCTTCAGCTACAGAGATCAGGAGCTTTCTTGGTTTGGCGGGATATTATCGCCGGTTTGTTCAGGGATTTTCATCTATTGCTTTTCATTGACTAAATTAACTCAGAAGGGTGCACGATTCATGTGGTCGAATGGGTGCGAGGAGAGCTTTCAGAAGCTCAAGACAACTTTGACCACAGCTCCAGTGTTAGTATTGCCATCAGCTTCAGGTTCATATACCTGTTTATTATGATGCCTCGAGAGTGGGGATAGGTTGTGTATTGATGCAGGAAGGTAAGGTGATTGCTTATACTTCTCGGCAGTTGAATCCACATGAGAAGAACTATATTGTTCATGATTTGGAGCTAGCTTCCATTGTTCATGCCTTGAAAATTTGGAGGCATTATTTGTACGGCGTGTCTTGTGAGGTGTGTACCGACCATCGCAGTCTCCAGCACTTGTTCAAACAGAAAGATCTTAATTTGAGACAGCGGAGATGGCTTGAGTTGCTTAAGGATTATGACATCACTATTCTATATCATCCGGGGAAGGCCAATGTGGTGGCCGATGCTTTGAGCCGGAAGGCGATCAGTATGGGGAGCTTGGCATATATTCCAGCTGAGAAGAGATCATTTGCTTATGATGTTCAGGCGCTAGCCAATCGGCTAGTGAGGTTAGACATTTCGGAGCCCAGCAGGGTATTGGCTTGTGTTGTATCTCGGTCATCTCTATATGATCGTATTCGTGAGCGCCAGCATGATGATCCACATTTGGTTGTCCTTAGGGACAGAGTTCAGCATGATGATGCTAGAGATGTCACCATTGATAGTGACGGCGTACTGAGGATGTAGGGCCGGATATGTGTGCCCAATGTTGATGGCCTTCATGAGTTGATTCTGGAGGAGGCCCATAGCTCGCGGTATTCTATCTATCCAGGAGTCGCGAAGATGTATCAAGACTTGAAATAGCACTATTGGTGGAGGAAGATGAAGATGGACATTGTCAGACATGTAGCACGGTGTCTCAACTGTCAGCAGGTTAAGTACGAGCATCAGAGGCCCGGTGGTGTATTTCAGCGCATTGATATTCCTGAGTGGAAATGGGAGAGGATCGCCATGGATTTTGTTACTGGACTCCCTCGGACAGCGAGGAAGTTTGATTCTGTTTGGGTGATTGTGGATAGGATGACCAAGTCAGCTCATTTCATTCCAGTTAGTACTACTTACTCATCGGAGCGATTGGCAGCGATCTTTATTCGGGAGATTGTCCGGTTGCATGGGGTCCCAGTGTCTATCATATCCGACAGAGGCACTCAGTTCACCTCTCAGGTTTTGGAGAGCATTTCAGCGAGAGATGGGTATGCCGGTTGAGTTGAGCACCGCATTCCACCCCCAGACAGACGGGCAGTCTAAGCGCACTATTCAGATTCCGGAGGATATGTTGCGAGCATGAGTGATTGACTTTGGTGGTTCGTGGGATGAGTTCTTACCACTTGCTGAGTTTACCTACAACAACAGTTATCAGTCGAGTATTCAGATGGCCCCATACGAGGCATTATATGGCAGACGGTGTAGATCCCCCGTGGGATGGTTTGAGCCTGGTGAGAAGAGATTTATAGGGACTGAGTTAGTTCAGGATGCTCTGGATAGAGCGAAGTTGATCCAGGAGAAGCTTCGTACAGCACAGTCCCGCCAGAAGAGTTATGCAGACCGTAGAGTTCGAGAGTTGTCTTTCATGGTTGGTGATATAGTATTGTTGAAGGTTTCACCCATAAAGGGTGTCATGAGGTTCGGGAAGAAGGGAAAGCTGAGTCCCAGGTACATTGGTCCTTTTGAGATACTCAGGAGAGTTGGAGAGGTGGCATATGAGTTGGCCTTGCCACCCAGCTTATCCAGCGTTCATCCAGTATTCCATGTGTCTATGCTCCGGAAGTACATTGGGGATCCGTCTCATGTATTAGACTTCAGCACCATTCAGCTTGATGGTGATCTATCCTATGACGTGGAGCCTATTGCTATTTTGGGTCGTCAGGTGAGAAAATTGAGGTCCAAGGAGATTGCATCAGTTAAGGTTCAGTGGAGAGGTCGACCCGTGGAGGAGGCCACTTGGGAGATCGAGCGGGAGATGCAAAGCAGATATCCTCACTTGTTTGAGACTTCGGGTATTTTTCTTGACCCGCTCGAGGACGAGCGTTTGCTTAAGAAGGGGAGAATGTGACGACCCGGCCCGTCGTCACGGGAATTACCACCCCGTTATATTGTAATTGCATTTTTTATGCTTGTATATCAGTGTTAGAGTCTATCGGGTGAGTTAGGAGTGAATTAGATTGAAAATGAGGCATATAGCATTTTTGAAGGAAACTTGAATATGGAAAGTCAACCTGGAGTTGACTATTTGGTTAGAGGGCTGGGAATCGAATTACGATGATTTGGTTAGTTCCGGGAGGTGATTTGTGACTTAGAGGAGCGATCGGAATTGAATTTGGAGGTCCGGTGTAGAAATAGGCTTGAATTGGCTAAGGTTGAATTTTGGCGAAGTCCGAACGGTAGGTGAGGTTTTGATCCGGGGGTCGGAATGGAATTCCGGCAGTTCCTGTAGCTTCTTTATGTGATTTTGGATGTGTCCGCAAATTTTCAGGTCATTCGGACGTTGTTTGGTCGGGTTTTTGATTGATTGTGTAATTTGGAATGTTTTAAGGAATTTAGGCTTGAATTCGATGTGAATTATGGGTTTTATGTTGTTAGACGTGTTTTGAGGATTGGAACAAGTTCGAATAAGGTATTAGGATGTGTTGGTGTGTTTGGATGAGGTCCCGGGGGCCTCGGGGTGTTTTCGGATGGTTAAACGGGAGAAAATATGGAAAAAATTGCAGACTTGTGTTCTGGTTCTGTTGTTTTCGCTCCTGCGGAAATGGGAGCGCAGGAGCGAGTCCGCAGGAGCGGACATGGGAGCGCAGAAGCACTGTTGATCGCGGAAGTGGATCTTGGCCTGTAGGGGCGGCACCGCTGGTGCGGAAGGTGAGCCGCAGAAGCGGTGCAGGGCCATGAGGTGAAGGATCGCAGAAGCGGAAGGGTAGCCCGCAGAAGCGGACTCCTAGTCGCAGAAGCGTGAAAACCCGCAGGAGCGGACCCGTAGGAGCGGTCCGTGGATCGCAGGAGCGGAAATGGCCAAATAGGCCTGGGTTCGCAGAAGCGACCAATTGGTCGCAGAAGCGGTTCCGCAGGGGCGGAAATGGTCCGCAGAAGCGAAAAATGCAGAGAGTTAATTGTATCAGAAGTTAGAAAATTTCAGAAACATTTCACACATTTGGGTCTCGGCTTAAGGGGGCTATTTGGGAAATTTTGAGGAGAAACTCAAGGGAAATCATCAGGTAATCAACTATGGACTCATATTATGATTAGTATTGATAATATTATGCAATTATATCATGAAAATGGAGGAATTTGGGGTAATTCATGGAGGATTTAGCCCTAGGCTTGAACTTTAGAAACTCAAGGTTTTGAATGGGCAAATGGAGTCCAAATTTGGTAAATCTTATATGCTTAGACTCGTATCGAGATAAGGGTTCCGAATATGTGACTTTCGTGATTTTTCGAGAAGCGTACCAAAAGTCGGGTTTTGGCAACTTTGCCATTTTTGGTGTAAATCGAGTTGTATTGATTGGGTGTCGTCCCATTGGCCTAATTTGTTGTGTTTCTACTATGTTTGACCAGATTCTACGCGTGTGGAGCTTGATTCTCGTGGCAAGGGCATCGCGGAGTAGTCGTCGCGCTGTATTGAGGTGAGTAATAGATGTGGGTGATGACCAGCGGGTTCGAAACCCCGGTATACCACTTTGTGACGCTGTATAGCGGCGAGACACGTACTCTCTTGTGAGTGCGGGGTCGATTGTGAATTGGGGACTATAGCTTAGTCCGACCTGTTGTTACTGTGTTATGATATTTGGCTATTCTTGAGCCGTCGAACCTCCTTCTCGGATGGTTGCATACTATATTGTGATATTGGCTACTCTTGAGCTGTTGAACCTCCTCCTTGGACGGTTGAGCATACTTGTGGGCTGTAAGCCAGTTGTTGGATCCCGCGAGGATCGTTATCATTGTCTTGTGATATTGACATGCTAGTTTACTACCAGTCCGTAGCTATTTCTGTTATCATGCTATTTCCAATATCTGGAATTTGATATTACTGTTTTCCAACTGAAAATGATAAAAGAGTTTTCAAAAACTACTTTTGAGTCTGCGAGGCTGTATTTGCATATTAGTTGACCAGTAGTGGATCGGGCTACGCGCCGCAGCGGTATATAAGTTGGATCGGACTGCACGCCGCAGTGATATTGTGCTTGGGCTGTAGGAGCCCCTCCGGAGTCTGAACCCCCACAGTGAGCACGTGTACCCAAATTTGATCGGGCTACGCGCTGTAGCGGTCATTTCATGCATTGCATTGCATTTAGCTACACCTGCTAGCTGTTGTACTTGTTGTTAATATTGTTGGCTCTCTACTGTTGATATTGAACTATTACAGGGCATTGGTATAGCTTTACATTGTGCTTTACTCTGGATTTCTTATCTACGCTATCTTACCCTTGTTTATTACCACTGAGTCTGGCTGTACTCATTTTACTCCCTGCACCTTGTGTGCAGATCCAGGTACCTCTCAGCAGACCTGATTCGGTAGCCGATCAGAGGCGTTGTGCGGGACAGTCGAGGTAGCTGCAGCGTCCGCAGGACCTGACTCCCCTTCTAGTTGTCATTTCATTTCATATTGTCTTTTCTTTCCGCACTGAGTTTGTTGTAGACCTTATTACACTTATGTTCTTTAGAGGCTCATGACTCTTGACCCTACGGTCTATGGGAGTTGGTATGTGTTGGGACTTGGTTCCCCATTTTCGATATATATATATCACTGATGTTTTATGATTTGATATGTTTAAATGGGATACAGCGAGCTCCTAGCTCCGTTATTGTTATTGTCACGACCCCAAATCCGGTCGTGATGGCGCCCAGCACATTGCTAAGCCAGCCTGACCAATCAATATTAACAACGGAGCTAGAAGCTCTCTGTAACCCATTTAAGCATTTCAAAATATGAAACAATAGTAATACTTATACCAACAAGCGGGGAAACCAAGTCCCAAAATATACTAACTCCCATAGACCGAAGGGTCAAGAGTCATGAGCCTCTACTGAATGTAAGTGTATAAAGGTTTACAAAAATACCAAGTGCGGAAGGAAATGTCAATACAAAATCAAAAGACAGTAGGAAGGAATATCGGGTCCTGCGGACTCTGCAGCTACCTCGTATATCCCACGGATATCGCCTCTGACAGCTACTGGATCACTGCTGAGAGGTACCTAGATCTGCACACAAGGTGCAGGGAGTAAAATGAGTACCGCCAGACTCAGTGGTAATAAACAAGGGTAAGAAAACGCAGATAAGAAATCCGCAATAAAGCACTATGTAAAACTATAATCGGCTACCCTGTCATAGAATCAATATTCACTGTACCCTGTACCAACAATTACCAATAAATAGCATAACAGCTAGCGGATGTAGCTAAATGCAATGCAATGCATGATATGACCGCTACGGCGCGTAGCCCGACTCCAATTTTTGGGTACCCGTGCTCACCGTGGGGGTTCAGACTCCGGAGGGGCTCCTACAGCCCAAGCACATCTCATAGAGATATTCCTGCGGCGTGCGGTCCGATCCAACATATATCTCGCTGCGGCGCGCAGCCCGATCCACTACTAGTCAGCTAATATGCAGGTACAGCCTCGCAGGCTCAAAAGTAGTTTTTGAAACTCTTTTATCATATTTCAGTTGGAAAACAGTAATATCAAGTTCCAGAGATTGGAATTAGCATAATAACAGAAATAGTTGCGGACTAGTAGTAAACTAGCATGTCTATATGATAAGACAATGATAACGATCCTCGCGGGATCCAATAACCGGCTCACAGCCCACAATATACTCAACCGTCCAAGAAGGAGGTTCAACGGCTCGAGAATAGCCAATAATACAGTATCAACATGTCGGACTAATATATAGTCTCCAGTTCATGATCGACCCCGCACTCTCAAGAGTGTGCGTGTCTCGCCGCTATACAGCGTCACAAAGTGGTATACCGGGGTTTCGAACCCGCTGGTCATCACCCACATCTATTACTCACCTCAATACGGCGCGGCGACTACTCCGCAATGCCCTTGCCACGAGAATCAAGCTCCGCACGCGTAGAATCCGATCAAATACAGTAGAAATACAACAAATTAGGCCAATGGGACGACACCCAATCAATACAACTCAATTTACATCAAAATTCCCAAAGTTGTCAAAACCCGACTTTCGGTACGCTTGTCGAAAAATTACAAAAGTTACATATTCGGAATCCTCATCTCGATACGAGTCTAAGCATATCAATTTTACCAAATTCGGACTCCATTTGCCCATTCAAAACCTTGATTTTCTAAAGTTCAAGCCTAGGGCTAAATCCTCCATAAATTACCCCAAATTCCTCCATTTTCATGATATAATTGCATAATATTACCAATACTAATCATAGTTTAAGTCCATAGTTGATTACCCGATGATTTCCCTTGAGTTTCTCTTCAAAATCGCCCAAATCGCCTCTAAAGCCGAGACCCAAATGTGTGAAATGTTCTGAAATTTTTCTAACTTCTTATACACTTAACTCACAGCAATTTCCGCTTCTGCGGATAAAATTCCGCCCCTACGGAACCGCTTCTGCGACCTTTTGGTCGCTTCTGCGAACTCAGGCTCCTTTTGGCCATTTCCGCACCAGCGATTAAGGGACCGCCCCTGCGCATCCGCTTCTGCGGAAATTAGTCCGCTTCTGCGACCAAGAGTCCGCTTCAGCGGACTCGCCTCCGCGATCAATCACCCGCTTCTGCGGACCTCCCCATCGCGCCTCAGGACCGCTTCTGCGATCGCCCACTCGCTTCAGCGAGGCCGCTCCTGCGGACTAGGCTCTGCTTCAGCGGTCTAGCCCCTGCGCTCCTCAGTCCGCTCCTGCGGACTCGCCTCCGCGCCCAGCTTTCCGCAGGGGCGAAAATGACAGAACCAGAACTCTTCAACCTGCAATTTCCATGATTTTCTTCCGTTTAACCATCCGAAAACACCCCGAGGCCCCCGGGACCTCATCCAAACACACCAACACATCTTAACACCTTATTCGAACTTGTTCCAATCCTCAAAACACGTCTAATAACACCAAAACCCATAATTCTCATCAAATTCCAGCCTAAATTCCTTAAAACATTCCGAATTACACATTCAATCAAAAACCCGACCAAACGACGTCCGAATGACCTGAAATTTTGCAGGCACATCCAAAATCACCTAACGGAGCTACTGCAACTGTCGGAATTCCATTCCGACTCCCGGATCAAAATCTCACCTACCGTTCGGGTTTCGCCAAAATTCAACCTTAGCCAATTCAAGCCTATTTCTACACCGACCTCCAAATTCAATTCCGATCGCTCCCCTAAGTCACAAATCACCTCCCGGAACTAACCGAATCATCAGAATCCGATTCCGAGCCCTCTAACCAAATAGTCAACTCCCGGTTGACTTTCCTTATTCAAGTTTCCTTCACAAAGGCTATATGCCTCATTTTCAATCCAATTCACTCCTAACTCACCCGATAGACTTTAACACCGATATAAAAGCATAAAACATACAATTTCAACATAACGGGGTGGTAATTCCCGTGACGACGGGCCGGGTCGTCACATTCTCCCCCTCTTAAGCAAACGCTCGTCCTCGAGCGGGTCAAGAAACATACCCGAAGTCTCAAACAAGTGAGGATATCTGCTCCGCATCTCCCGCTCGGTCTCCCAAGTGGCCTCCTCCACGGGTCGACCTCTCCACTGAACCTTAACTGATGCAATCTTCTTAGACCTCAATTTTCTCACCTGACGACCCAAAATAGCAATAGGCTCCACATCATAGGATAGATCACCATCAAGCTGGATGGTACTGAAGTCTAATACATGAGACGGATCTCCAATGTACTTCCGGAGCATAGACACATGGAATACCGGATGAACGCCGGATAAACTGGGTGGCAAGGCTAACTCATATGCCACCTCTCCAACTCTCCTAAGTATCTCAAAAGGGCCAATATACCTGGGACTCAGCTTCCCTTTCCTCCCGAACCTCATCACACCCTTCATAGGTGAAATCTTCAACAATACTCTGTCACCAACCATGAAAGACAACTCTCGAACTCTACGGTCCGCATAACTCTTCTGACGAGACTGTGCTGTACGAAGCCTCTCCTGGATCAACTTTGCTCTATCCAGAGCATCTTGGACTAACTCAGTCCCTATCAATCTAACCTCACCAGGCTCAAACCATCCCACGGGGGATCTACACCGTCTGCCATACAATGCCTCATACGGGGCCATCTGAATACTCGACTGATAACCGTTGTTGTAGGCAAACTCAGCAAGTGGTAGGAACTCATCCCACGAACCACCAAAATCAATCACACAAGCTCGCAACATATCCTCCAAGATCCGAATAGTGCGCTCAGACTGTCCGTCTGTCTGGGGGTGAAATGCTGTACTCAACTCAACCCGCGTACCCATCTCTCGCTGAAATGCTCTCCAAAACTGAGAAGTGAACTGAGTACCCCTGTCGGATATGATAGACACTGGGACTCCATGCAACCGAACAATCTCTCGAATAAAGATCGCTGCCAACCGCTCCGATGAGTAGGTAGTACTAACTGGAATGAAGTGAGCCGACTTGGTCAGCCTATCCACAATCACCCATACAGAATCAAACTTCCTCGCCGTCCGAGGGAGTCCAGTAACAAAGTCCATAGTGATCCTCTCCCATTTCCACTCAGGAATAACAATGCGCTGAAATACACCACCGGGCCTCTGATGCTCGTACTTAACCTGCTGACAGTTGAGGCACCGTGCTACATGTCCGACAATGTCCATTTTCATCTTTCTCCACCAATAGTGTTGTTTCAAATCTTGATACATCTTCGCGGCTCCTGGATGGATAGAATACCGCGAGCTATGGGCCTCCTCCAAAATCAACTCACGAAGGCCATCAACATTGGGCACACATATCCGGCCCTGCATCCTCAATACGCCGTCACTATCAATGGTGACATCTCTAGCATCATCATGCTGAACTCTGTCCCTAAGGACAGCCAAATGTGGATCATCATACCGGCGCTCACGAATACGATCATATAGAGATGACCGAGATACAACACAAGCCAATACCCTGCTGGGCTCCGAAATGTCTAACCTCACTAGCCGATTGGCTAGCACCTGAACATCATAAGCAAATGGCCTCTCCTCAGCTGGAATATATGCCAAGCTCCCCATACTGACCGCCTTCCGGCTCAAAGCATCGGCCACCACATTGGCCTTACCCGGATGATATAATATAGTAATGTCATAATCCTTCAGCAACTCAAGCCATCTCCGCTGTCTCAAATTAAGGTCTTTCTGTTTGAACAAGTGCCGGAGACTACGATGGTCGGTATACACCTCACAAGACACACCGTACAAATAGTGCCTCCAAATCTTTAATGCATGAACAATGGCGGCTAGCTCCAAGTCATGAACAGGGTAGTTCTTCTCATGCGGCTTCAACTGCCGAGAAGCATAAGCAATTACCTTTCCTTCCTGCATCAACACACAACCTATCCCCACTCTCGAGGCATCACAATAAACGGTATATGAACCCGAAGCTCATGGCAATACTAACACTGGAGCTGTGGTCAAAGCTGTCTTGAGCTTCTGAAAGCTCCCCTCGCACTCATCCGACCACACGAATGGTGCACCCTTCTGGGTCAATTTAGTCAATGAAGAAGCAATGGATGAAAATCCCTGAACAAACCGGCGATAATATCCCGCCAAACCAAGAAAACTCCTGATCTCTGTAGCTGAGGACGGTCTAGGCCAACTCTGCACCGCCTCTATCTTTTTCTGATCAACCTGAATACCATCACGAGACACCACATGTCCCATAAATGCTACGGACTCGAGCCAAAACTCGCACTTGGAGAATTTAGCATATAGCTTCTCCTCTCTCAATCTCTGCAACACAATACTCAAATGCTGAGCATGCTCCTCCCGACTACGGGAGTAGACTAGAATGTCATCAATGAACACAATCACAAATGAATCCAAATAAGGCCCGAACACACTGTTCATCAGATGCATAAATGCTGCTGGGGCGTTGGTCAGCCCAAACGACATCACAAGGAACTCATAATGACCATATCGGGTCCTGAATGCAGTCTTCATAATATCCGAGTCCCTGATCTTCAGCTGATGATAGCCTGAACGAAGATCGATCTTAGAAAACACCCTCGCACCCTGTAACTGATCAAACAAATCATCTATGCGCGGTAGAGGGTACTTGTTCTTCACCGTCACTTTGTTCAATTGCCTATAATCAATACACATTCGCATGGAACCATCTTTCTTTTTAACAAATAATACCGGCGCACCCCACGGAGACACACTAGGGCGGATGAAACCCTTATCCAGAAGCTCCTGAAGTTGCTCTTTCAGTTCTTTCAACTCAGCTGGTGCCATCCGATAAGGAGGAATGGATATGGGCCGAGTGCCCGGCACCAAGTCAATGCCAAAATCAATATCCCTGTCCGGCGGCATGCCCGGCAGGTCTGAGGGGAATACATCTGGGAAGTCCCTCACAACAGGTACAGAATCAATGCTAGGAGACTCGGCTCCCACATCTCTCACAAAAGCTAAGTACGATAAGCACCCTTTTTCAACCATCTTCTGAGCTTTTAAGAACGAAATAACACGGCTAGGGACGAAATCAGTCGAACCCCGCCACTCAATCTGAGAAATACCAGGAATGGCCAACGTAACTGTCTTAGCATGACAATCCAATATAGCATGATACGGAGACAACCAGTCCATACCCAATATAACATCAAAGTCCACCATCCCCAACAATAACAAATCTGCCTGGGTCTCCAGACCCCCAATAGATATAACACAGGATCTATAGACATGATCCACAACGATCGTATCACCCACGGGGGTGGATACATGAACAGGTAAATCAAGACTACCACGAGTCGCACCCAAATGATGTGCAAAATAAGAGGACACATAAGAATATGTGGACCCCGGATCAAATAGAACAGAGGCATCTCTCGGACAGGACGGAAATGATACCCGTAATCACAGCGATCGGAGGCAACCGCATCACGCCCGTTCCACCAGATCTCTCCTCGCCCCTAGGGCGACCACGAGAAGACTGACCTCCACCTCTACTAGACGGAGATGGTGCTGAAGATGAGGGCTGATCCCTCTGCTGAGTCCTGTCGCTACGGAGTCGAGGGCACTGTCTCCTCATGTGGCCAAACTCACCACACTCATAACATACACCTGGTGCTGGAGAAGGGGACTGAAGTGAACCCCTCGCCGCAGAAGAACCCTGGGCTGATGAAGTAGGTGCTGCACCCTGGGCTGGAAGGGCACTAAGTGATGACTGACCCTGCTGAAACCCCTGTCGACCACAACCATAAGAACCTCCGCTCTGCTCTGGGCGGCCTGAACGAGAAGGTCTAGACGAGCGACCTCTGCTCTGCTGGGAATGCCCTCTAGATGGAGCACCACTGAAACTGCCAGAACCGCGAGGCCTCTTGGCCTCCCGCTCCTCTCTCTCTCGGCGACGATCCGCCTCAATGGAGCGTGCCATATCAGCTACCTGCTCAAACGATGATGACAGAACTCGCTCGCTGGTCATAAGAATACGGATAGAGTAGTTGAGGCCATCAATGAACCTCCTGATCCTCTCCCTCTCAGTGGGGATCATCCATGTGGCATGCCTAGCCAACTGAGTGAATCTAAGCTCATACTGAGTCACAGACATGTCGCCCTGAATCAACCACTCGAACCGGCGACGTAGCTCCTCGCGACGAGACCGAGGTACATATTTCTCTAGAAAGAGAGTAGAGAACTGCTGCCATGTGAGAGGTGCTGCTCTTGCAGGCCTACGCCTCTCAAATTCCTCCCACCAATCAAATGCGGGACCAGTGAACTGAAATGTAGTAAATGAAACTCCGCCGGACTCAAGAATACCAGCCGTACGCAACATCTTCTTCTGACACTTATCCAAGAAACCCCGGGCATCCTCGCCCTCAACGCCACCGAAATGGGGTGGCCGAAGTCTACCAAATCTCTCAAGCACGACGTCGCTCGTCATCGGGCATAACCTCGAACCATATGCTCCGGAGCCGGAGCTGGTGCAACCGGAGGAATAACCGGTGCAACCACCCGAGCGGGGACCGCCTCGGTGTCCGAAGTCCCCGAACAACCGGGTCGGTGTGCGAGCCGGCAGGGTCCGCCGACCACTCCCCGACCGAGATGTCGCTACGGTAGCGGTAGCCGAAACTACCCGAGCCAAACCGGAACACACCGATAATATCCGAGCAAGAGTCTCCCGAAGACCGTGAATAGCAATAGATATAGTCCGGCCCCGAACTGGGGCCGCCGGAGCATCAACCACCGGGGGCCGCTCCTGAACCGGTACAACGGGCGGGTCAACCGGCACCGCCTCGCCCGCCCTACCTCTACCTCTAGCACGACCGCGCCCACGTCCTCTAACAGTGGCAACGGAGGTCGTCCACCTCGTCCCGATGCTCGCGTTCTCGCCATCCGCGAGAGAATAAAATATAGAAGTTCGGTTCTCAGGACAACAAGATCGCACGACACAGTTCAAGAAAAGTGAAGTTTTCCTAAAGGTTCGCAGCCTCCCGAGGATAAGTACAGGCGTCCCCGTACCGATCCACAAGACTCTACTAACCGGCTCAAGACTCACGAGGCCTAGTAAACCTAGGCTCTGATACCAACTTGTCACGACCCCAAATCCGGTCGTGATGGCGCCCAGCACATTGCTAAGCCAGCCTGACCAATCAATATTAACAACGGAGCTAGAAGCTCTCTGTAACCCATTTAAGCATTTCAAAATATGAAACAATAGTAATACTTATACCAACAGCGGGGAAACCAAGTTCCAAAATATACTAACTCCCATAGACCAAGGGTCAAGAGTCATGAGCCTCTATTGAATGTAAGTGTATAAAGGTTTACAAAAATACCAAGTGCGGAAGGAAATGTCAATAAAAAATCAAAAGACAGTAGGAAGGAATATCGGGTCCTGCGGACTCTGCAGCTACCTCGTATATCCCACGGATGTCGCCTCGCACAGCTACTGGATCACTGCTGAGAGGTACCTGGATCTGCACACAAGGTGCAGGGAGTAAAATGAGTACCGCCAGACTCAGTGGTAATAAACAAGGGTAAGACAGCGCAGATAAGAAATCCGCAATAAAGCACTATGTAAAACTATAATCAGCTACCCCTGTCATAGAATCAATATTCACTGTACCTGTACCAACAAATACCAATAAATAGCATAACAACTAGCAGATGTAGCTAAATGCAATGCAATGCATGATATGACCGCTACGGCGCGTAGCCCGACTCCAATTTTTGGGTACCCGTGCTCACTGTGGGGGTTCAGACTCCAGAGGGGCTCCTACAGCCCAAGCACATCTCATAGAGATATTCCTGCGGCGTGCAGTCCGATCTAACATATATCTCGCTGCGGCGCGCAGCCCGATCCACTACTAGTCAGCTAATATGCAGGTATAGCCTCGCAGGCTCAAAAGTAGTTTTTGAAACTCTTTTATCATATTTCAGTTGGAAAACAGTAATATCAAGTTCCAGAGATTGGAATTAGCATAATAACAGAAATAGCTGTGGACTAGTAGTAAACTAGCATGTCTATATGATAAGACAATTATAACGATCCTCGCGGGATCCAATAACTGGCTCACAACCCACAATATACTCAACCGCCCAAGAAGGGGGTTCAATGGCTCGAGAATAGCCAATAATACAGTATCAACAGGTCGGACTAATATATAGTCTCCAGTTCATGATCGACCCCGCACTCTCAAGAGTGTGCGTGTCTCGCCGCTATACAGCGTCACAAAGTGGTATACCGGGGTTTCGAACCCGCTGGTCATCACCCACATCTATTACTCACCTCAATACGGCGCGGCGACTACTCCGCAATGCCCTTGCCACGAGAATCAAGCTCCGCACGCGTAGAATCCGATCAAATACAGTAGAAATACAACAAATTAGGCCAATGGGACGACACCCAATCAATACAACTCAATTTACATCAAAATTCCCAAAGTTGTCAAAACCCGACTTTCGGTACGCTTGTCGAAAAATTACAAAAGTTACATATTCGGAATCCTCATCTCGATATGAGTCTAAGCATATCAATTTTACCAAATTTGGACTCCATTTGCCCATTAAAAACCTTGATTTTCTAAAGTTCAAGCCTAGGGCTAAATCCTCCATAAATTACCCCAAATTCCTCCATTTTCATGATATAATTGCATAATATTACCAATACTAATCATAGTTTAAGTCCATAGTTGATTACCCGATGATTTCCCTTGAATTTCTCTTCAAAATCGCCCAAATCGCCTCTAAAGCCGAGACCCAAATGTGTGAAATGTTCTGAAATTTTTTTAACTTCCGATACACTTAACTCACAGCGATTTTCGCTTCTGCGGATAAAATTCTGCCCCTGCGGAACCGCTTCTGCGACCTTTTGGTCGCTTCTGCGAACCCAGGCCCCTTTTGGCCATTTCCGCACCAGCGATTAAAGGACCGCCCCTGCGCATCCGCTTCTGTGGAAATTAGTCCGCTTCTGCGGAATGATCCGCTTCTGCGACCAAGAGTCCGCTTCAGCGGACTCGCCTCCGCGATCAATCACCCGCTTCTGCGGACCTCCCCATCGCGCCTCAGGACCGCTTCTGCGATCGCCCACTCGCTTCAGCGAAGCCGCTCCTGCGGACCAGGCTCCGCTTCAGCGGTCTAGCCCGCTTCTGCGCCTTCTTGTCCGCTTCTGCGGACTCGCCTCCACGCCCACATTTCCGCAGGGGCGAAAATGACAGAACCAGAACTCTTCAACCTGCAATTTCCATGATTTTCTTCCGTTTAACCATCCGAAAACACCCCGAGGCCCCCGGGACCTCATCCAAACACACCAACACATCTTAACACCTTATTCGAACTTGTTCCAATCCTCAAAACACGTCTAATAACACCAAAACCCATAATTCTCATCAAATTCCAGCCTAAATTCCTTAAAACATTCCGAATTACACATTCAATCAAAAACCCGACCAAACGACGTCCGAATGACCTGAAATTTTGCAGGCACATCCAAAATCACCTAACGGAGCTACTCTGCAACTGTCGGAATTCCATTCCGACCCCCGGATCAAAATCTCACCTACCGTTCGGATTTCACCAAAATTCAACCTTAGCCAATTCAAGCCTATTTCTACACCGGACCTCCAAATTCAATTCCGATCGCTCCCCTAAGTCACAAATCACCTTCCGGAACTAACCGAATCATCAGAATCCAATTCCGAGCCCTCTAACCAAATAGTCAACTCCGGGTTGACTTTCCTTATTCAAGTTTCCTTCACAAAGGCTATATGCCTCATTTTCAATCCAATTCACTCCTAACTCACCCGATAGACTTTAACACCGATATAAAAGCATAAAACATACAATTTCAACATAACGGGGTGGTAATTCCCGTGACGACGGGCCGGGTCGTCACATTCTCCCCCTCTTAAGCAAACGCTCGTCCTCGAGCGGGTCAAGAAACATACCTGAAGTCACAAAGAAGTAGGTAAATTCCTAAATGCCCGTGTAGCCCCCTACTTATATGATGTGGTCGACAACACACCTATAAGAAGGGCACTACTAGACACGGCTCCGAGACATCCTAGGACACTATAAAAAAACCTGGCTCTGATACCAAGTTTGTCACGCCCCAAATCGAGGAACATGACCGGCGCCCGACCGGGTTGCCCCAATCAAGCGGACCTGGGTGCCTTTCATTCCCACGCGTTACCCCTGTGTTGACTGTTTCTCATTAACCACATATATTACTAATCATAATTGATTTCACATTAAACAAATAAAACCATACGAGTGATTCATTAACAAGCTTGTAGTTTTTACAACGCCCGACATAACATAATATCTACATAATACTGGAGTCCCACAGTTTACATGTCTACAGAGCCTCTAGGATACAAAAGGGAAATACAATACTTGCCGGTAACAAGGCTCCGGCTATACCTTACAAAACCAAAATGAAATCTAAACCGAGTGGCATGAACCACACAAGGCCCCGAGGAAGAAAGGGGCTCACCAAAAACGGGCAGTGGAAGGAGAAGGATACTACCGCCGATGAGCTGAAGTGCCTGCTACTGATCCACCTACAATCATGACACGAATGTAGCGCCCCCGGCAAAAGGGACGTCAGTACACTTGAATTGTACTGGTATGTATGGACAAACTTTGTCCCAAGTAAACTCAAGCCATTAAATTACATCAACAATTAATTAAGCCACCCAACCATGTTTCCACATTTTCCTCATTTCAAATAATTCTCACACAAAGCACTTTCTACAATCAACCAATTTAACAATAACCAATCAATCACGTAAAGCACAAGTAGTCAAACAAAGGGGCAATCGGTGCCCCACAGGTTGCAAACTCTCCTGCTGTCTCCTTTCACAATTTCACATTATTGATTTATGTATCAATTTTCAATAGCGATTTCGATCGCTTTCCATCCTTATTGCCCCCGACCACCCTTATTACCTCGGCCACCCTTATCACCCCAACCCACACCTTATTTCACCACGTTGCGGCGCGCAACACGACCCCGCCTTACAGCTGAAAACACAACAATTTCAAACAGCAGATAAGGTACTACACACAATTTCAACAAGTTCAAATAAGCAACTTACACATTGGTTCATGTTCTCAATTTCTTCTCAATTCAATATCACAACCATGTTACAATATTTCCACAATTCAAGTGTTTCATCTCTTTCCACAATAAACCAATTCTCAAGTGTTTCGTTTGTTTTCCACAAGGTGCCATATAGGCCATCATAGTCATTATTCACAATTCTTTTGCCAAATTAAACTCTCATTTTACATTACTCATAACTCAACAACAAACTTTGAATATCCAACAACAACATCAAGAATTTCACACAATTTGTCAATTTAACACGAAACAAACAAACTTCTCACATATAGGCGATTTCACAAGAATCAAAATTAGCCATACATACCTGGTGGTGAGTTTTCTTCCGTTAACTTCCTACTTTATGCTTACCCAAGCTATCTTATTCTTGCCAACCTTGTTCTTGAAGACTCTTACTTCTACTCACTTCTTTTTACTAAAAAAAATCAAGTTCAATAATCATGCATGAGTGTAGAAATTCTATTTTTAAAAGCTATTATATGCAAACCTCTCTTTACCCAATTAAAACTGAAAATCAAAGAAAATAATTAGGGTTTTTACCTTGAAAATATTGGGGAAGTTGAATCCTTGCCCTAGAATCCCTTGGAATTAAGTAGTTGGAACAATCTTTGAAGATGAAGAACTTCTCTCTAAAAACCCTCTCTTCTCTCTCTAATTTTGGTGAGATGATATGATAAAATGAAGAAGAAAGGTGTTATATTAAAGAAGAGATCGGGTCAAAATGTTACAAAAATCGGGGCCGGGGTCAATTATGCGGTGCACTATGCGACCGCAGAATCAACATGCGGTCCGCATAGTGGCCGCAGAATGGCTCAAAAAATTACGCAGGCTCTGGAACGATTTGCGGTCACTATGCGGACCGCATGTTGATTCCGCGGTCGCAAAAGTGCACCGCAGATTGACATGCGATCGCATATCGACCGCACATTGGACACAATTTTGGGCAACTCTCTGGAACGATTTGCGGTCAGAATGCGGTCCGCATGTCAGGTTTGCGGTCGCATTCTTGACCGCACATTTGACACTTTTTCGGAAAAATTATTTCTCTACATTTTTGAAACTTAAATCATTACCAAGGGACCGCGGCTCGCAAGCTCGCCGCGAAGAATTCTACGCATTCCTAACACATTATTCGGACCATGACACCACAGCTACTAGGTTTTATGCACAAAAATTTTACGGGGCCTTACATCCTCCCCCCCTTAAGATCATTCGTCCTCGAATGAGGATTTTGAAATAAATGAGTTGGTTTTGAAAGACATGATATGCAACCATCAAAATTTTGACTAACTCTTATTTTTTTGAAAAATTTCGCCAGAGTTTCCTTTGTATTATGGACATATCCACCTGTCAGAGGGCCCCCGAAACACATTACCAAACAACAATATACAACAACAACACTTTTCACAACTGGTATACACCTTCTTACCTCAACGAATGCACATATTCTATCATATTGTTACAATTGCACATAAACTAGTCACTTCAATGAACTCTTACCTTATTAAACCAATTTAACACGCGAATATTTATAAGGATTTCATTTATCAAGAAAGGTTCAAGTGACCCAAGGTAACAACACATTTAACTCATTACAAAATGAAGGAGACTTTACTAACACTAAGAGAGAAACGACTTGGACAAATTGACAATTACTAGGAGTAGAAGGGTCACCTAATTTCTTCTAGGCTTGATCGAACAAATGGGGGTACTTTTCCTTCATCTCTTTTTCCGCTTCCCATGTGGCCTCCTCAACTTGTTGACTACGCCACAATACTTTAACAGAGGCAACTTCCTTATTTCTCAACTTACGGACTTGCCTATCAAGAATGGCAACTGGAACTTCTTCATATGACAAATCTTCATTAACCTCTATAGCTTCGACCGGCATGATGGTGGATGGATCTCCAATCACTTTCTTCAACATGGACACATGGAATACCGGATGCACTGATGACATCTCAGGAGGCAACTCTAGCCTATAAGCAACTTGACCAATCCTTTGAATGATCCGATATGGCCCGACATACCTAGGACTCAATTTCCCTTTCTTCCCGAATCGCATGACTCCCTTCATAGGAGATACCCTCAAGAACACCCAATCATCGACTTGAAACTCCAAATCCCTTCGACGAACGTCCTGCATAGGACTTTTGACGACTCTGTGCTGTTTTCATTCTCTCCTGAATAACCTTAACTTTTTCCATAGCTTCGTACACCATATCCGGCCCTAGCAATTCCGCTTCACCTACCTCAAACCACCCGATTGGCGATCTACATCTTCTCCCGTACAATGCCTCAAACGGGGCCATCTGAATGCTAGCATGATAGCTGTTATTGTAAGCAAATTCTATCAATGGCAAGTGCTCATCCCAATTACCTTTAAAATCTAAGACACAAGCCCGCAACATATCTTCAAGCGTCCGAATGGTCCGCTCGGCCTGTCCATCGGTCTGTGGATGGAAAGCTGTGCTGAGATTCACCTGAGTTCCCAAACCTTGCTGAAACTTCTTCCAAAAGTTAGCCTGTGAACTGAGCCCCGCGATCTGAGATGATAGAAAGTGGGGTTCCATGAAGCCTTACTATCTCCTTGATGTACAATCTTGCATATTGCTCCGCAGTATCAGTGGACTTGACAGGCAGGAAGTGAGCTGATTTGGTGAGTCGATCTACTATCACCCATATTGAGTCAAACTTACGCCGAGTGCGAGGTAACCCCACCACGAAATCCATATTGATCATCTCCCATTTCCACCTTGGTATTTCTATAAGCTGAGTTAATCCACCAGGTCGTTGATGCTCGGCCTTCACTTGTTGACAGTTCGGACATTTAGCTACAAAGCTTGCTACATTTCTTTTCATACCGTTCCACCAATAAATCTCCTTAAGGTTATGATACATTTTCGTTGAACCAGGGTGCACAGAATACCTGGAAGTATGAGCCTCTGCCATCAATCCACTGAACCTTAACCGATGCAATCTCCTTGGACCTCAATTTTCTTACCTGACGACCCAAAATAGCAATAGGCTCCACATCATAGGATAGATCACCATCAAGCCGAATGGTGCTGAAATCTAATACATGAGACGGATCTCCAATGTACTTCCGGAGCATAGACACATGGAATACTGGATGAACGCTGGATAAGCTGGGCGGCAAGGCCAACTCATATGCCACCTCTCCAACTCTCCTAAGTATCTCAAAAGGACCAATGTACCCGGGACTCAACTTTCCTTTCTTCCCAAACCTCATGACACCCTTCATAGGTGAAATCTTCAACAATACTCCGTCACCAACCATGAAAGACAACTCTCGAACTCTACGGTCCGCATAACTCTTCTGACGAGACTGTGCTGTACGAAGCCTCTCCTGGATCAACTTTGCTCTATCTAGAGCATCCTGGACTAACTCGGTCCCTATCAATCTAACCTCACCAGGCTCAAACCATCCCACGGGGGATCTACACCGCCTGCCATACAATGCCTCATACGGGGCCATCCGAATACTCGACTGATAACTGTTATTGTAGGCAAACTCAGCAAGTGGTAGGAACTCATCCCACGAACCACCAAAATCAATCACACAAGCTCGCAACATATCCTCCAAGATCTGAATAGTGCGCTCAGACTGCCCATCTGTCTGGGGGTGAAATGCAGTACTCAACTCAACCCGCGTACCCATCTCTCGCTGAAATGCTCTCCAAAACTGAGAAGTGAACTGAGTACCCCTGTCGGATATGATAGACACCGGAACTCCATGCAACCGAACAATCTCTCGAATAAAGATCGCCGCCAACCGCTCCGATGAGTAGGTAGTACTAACTGGAATGAAGTGAGCTGACTTGGTCAGTCTATCCACAATCACCCATACAGAATCAAACTTCCTCGCCGTCCGAGGGAGTCCAGTAACAAAGTCCATAGTGATCCTCTCCCATTTCCACTCAGGAATATCAATGCGCTGAAATACACCACCGGGCCTCTGATGCTCGTACTTAACCTGCTGACAGTTGAGGCACCGTGCTACATGTCCGACAATGTCCATTTTCATCTTTCTCCACCAATAGTGTTGTTTCAAATCTTGATACATCTTCGCGGCTCCCTGGATGGATAGAATACCGCGAGCTATGGGCCTCCTCCAGAATCAACTCACGAAGGCCATCAACATTGGGCACACATATCCGGCCCTGCATCCTCAATACGCCGTCACTATCAATGGTGACATCTCTAGCATCATCATGCTGAACTCTGTCCCTCAGGACAGCCAAATGTGGATCATCATACCGGCGCTCACGAATACGATCATATAGAGATGACCGAGATACAACACAAGCCAATACCCTGCTGGGCTCCGAAATATCTAACCTCACTAGCCGATTGGCTAGCACCTGAACATCATGAGCAAATGGCCTCTCCTCAGCCGGAATATATGCCAAGCTCCCCATACCGACCGCCTTCCGGCTCAAAGCATCGGCCACCACATTGGCCTTCCCCGGATGATATAATATAGTAATGTCATAATCCTTCAGCAACTCAAGCCATCTCCGTTGTCTCAAATTAAGGTCTTTCTGTTTGAACAAGTGCTGGAGACTACGATGGTCGGTATACACCTCACAAGACACACCGTACAAATAGTGCCTCCAAATCTTCAATGCATGAACAATGGCGGCTAGCTCCAAGTCATGAACAGGGTAGTTCTTCTCATGCGGCTTCAACTGCCGAGAAGCATAAGCAATTACCTTTCCTTCCTGCATCAACACACAACCTATCCCCACTCTCGAGGCATCACAATAAACGGTATATGAACCCGAAGCTCATGGCAATACTAACACTGGAGCTGTGGTCAAAGCTGTCTTGAGCTTCTGAAAGCTCCCCTCGCACTCATCCGACCACACGAATGGTGCACCCTTCTGGGTCAATTTAGTCAATGAAGAAGCAATGGATGAAAATCCCTGAACAAACCGGCGATAATATCCCGCCAAACCAAGAAAACTCCTGATCTCTGTAGCTGAGGACGGTCTAGGCCAACTCTGCACCGCCTCTATCTTTTTCTGATCAACCTGAATACCATCACGAGACACCACATGTCCCATAAATGCTACGGACTCGAGCCAAAACTCGCACTTGGAGAATTTAGCATATAGCTTCTCCTCTCTCAATCTCTGCAACACAATACTCAAATGCTGAGCATGCTCCTCCCGACTACGGGAGTAGACTAGAATGTCATCAATGAACACAATCACAAATGAATCCAAATAGGGCCTGAACACACTGTTCATCAGATGCATAAATGCTGCCGGGGCGTTGGTCAGCCCAAACGACATCACAAGGAACTCATAATGACCATATCGGGTCCTGAATGCAGTCTTCATAATATCTGAGTCTCTGATCTTCAACTGATGATAGCTCGAACGAAGATCGATCTTAGAAAACACCCTCGCACCCTGTAACTGATCAAACAAATCATCTATGCGCGGTAGAGGGTACTTGTTCTTCACCGTCACTTTGTTCAATTGCCTATAATCAATACACATTCGCATGGAACCATCTTTCTTTTTAACAAATAATACCGGCGCACCCCACGGAGACACACTAGGGCGGATGAAACCCTTATCCAGAAGCTCTTGAAGCTGCTCTTTCAGTTCTTTCAACTCAGCTGGTGCCATCCGATAAGGAGGAACGGATATGGGCCGAGTGCCCGGCACCAAGTCAATGCCAAAATCAATATCCCCTGTCCGGCGGCATGCCCGGCAGGTTTGAGGGGAATACATCTGGGAAGTCCCTCACAACAGGTACAGAATCAATGCTAGGAGACTCGCCTCCCACATCTCTCACAAAAGCTAAGTACGATAAGCACCCTTTTTCAACCATCTTCTGAGCTTTTAAGAACGAAATAACACGGCTAGGGACGAAATCGGTCGAACCCCGCCACTCAATCCGAGAAATACCAGGAATGGCCAACGTAACTGTCTTAGCATGACAGTCCAATATAGCATGATACGGAGACAACCACTCCATACCCAATATAACATCAAAGTCCACCATCCCCAACAATAACAAGTCTGCGTCTCCAGACCCTCAATAGATATAACACAGGATCTATAGACATGATCCACAACGATCGTATCACCCACGGGGGTGGATACATGAACAGTAAATCAAGACTACCACGAGTCGCTCCCAAATGATGTGCAAAATAAGAGGACACGTAAGAATATGTGGACCCCGGATCAAATAGAACAGCGGCATCTCTGTGACGGACAGAAATGATACTCGTAATCACGCATCGGAGGCAACCGCATCACGCCCGTCGTGAAGTGCATAGAACCGTGCCTCGGCCTCCACCGTATCTCTCCTCGCCCCTCTGGGACGACCACGAGAAGACCGACCTCCACCTCTACTAGACCGAGATGGTGCCGAAGAGGAGGGCTGATCCCTCTGCTGAGTCCCGCCCCTACGTAGTCGAGGGCACTCTGTCTCCTCATGTGACCAAACTCACCACACTCATAACATGCACCCGGTGCCGGAGAAGGGTACTGCACTCTGGGCTGGGAGGGCACTAAGTGATGACCGACCCTGCTGAAACCCCCGTCGACCACGACCATGCGAACCTCCGCTCCGCTCCGGGCGGCCCGAACGAGAAGGTCTAGACGAGCGACCTCTACTCGCCGGGAATGCCCTCTAGATGGAGCACCGCCGAAACTGCCATAACCGCGAGGCCTCTTGGCCTCCCGCTCCTCTCTCTCTCGGCGACGATCCGCCCCAATGGAGCGTGCCATATCAGCCTACCTGCTCAAACGATGATGACAGAACTCGCTCGCCGGTCATAAGAATACGGATAGAGTAGTTGAGGCCATCAATGAACCTCCTCCTGATCCTCTCCCTATCAGTGGGGATCATCCATGTGGCATGCCTAGCCAACCGAGTGAATCTAAGCTCATACTGGGTCACAGAACATGTCGCCCTGAATCAACCACTCGAACCGGCGACGTAGCTCCTCGCGACGAGACCGAGGTACATATTTCTCTAGAAAGAGAGTAGAGAACTGCTGCCATGTGAGAGGTGCTGCTCTTGCAGGCCTACGCCTCTCAAACTCCTCCCACCAATCAAATGCGGGACCGGTGAACTGAAATGTAGTAAATGAAACTCCGCCGGACTCAAGAATACCAGCCGTACGCAGCATCTTCTTGACACTTATCCAAGAAACCCCGGGCATCCTCGCCCTCAACGCCACCGAAATGGGGTGGCCTGAAGTCTACCAAATCTCTCAAGACGACGCCGCTCGTCATCGGGCATAACCTGAACCATATGCTCGGAGCTGGAGCTGGTGCAGTCGGAGGAATAACCGGTGCAACCACCCGAGCGGGGACCGCCTCCGGTGTCCGAAGTCCCCGAACAACCGGGTCGGTGTGCGAGCCGGAGGGTCCGCCGACCACTCCCCGACCGAGATGTCGCTACGATAGCGGTAGCCGAAACTACCCGAGCCAAACCGGAACACACCGATAATATCCGAGCGAGTCTCCCGAAGACCAGGAATAGCAATAGATATAGTCTGGCCCTGAACTAGGGCTGCTGGAGCATCAACCACTGGGGGCTGCTCCTGAACTGGTTCAACGGGCGGGTCAGCTGGCACTGCCTCAGCCGCCCTACCTCTAACTCTAGCACGACCGCGCCCACGGCCTCTAACAGGTGGCAATGGAGGTCGTCCACCTCGTCCTGATGCTCGCGTTCTCACCATCTACGAGAGAATAGAATATAGGAGTTTAGTTCTCAAAACAACAAGATCGCACGACAGAGTTCAAGAAAAGTGAAGTGTTTCCTAAAGGTTCGCAGCCTCCCGAGGATAAGTACAGGCGTCCCCGTACCGATTCACCAGACTCTACTAACCGGCTCAAGACTCATGAGGCCTAGTAAACCTAGGCTCTGATACCAACTTGTCACGACCCCAAATCCGGTCGTGATGGCGCCTAGCACATTGCTAAGCCAGCCCGACCAATCAATATTAACAACGGAGCTAGAAGCTCTCTTTAACCCATTTAAGCATATTAATTTACGAAGCACCAATAGTAATACTTATACCAACAGCGGGGAAACCAAGTCCCAAAATATACTAACTCCCATAGACCGAAGGGTCAAGAGTCATGAGCCTCTACTGAATGTAAGTGTATAAAGGTTTACAAAAATACCAAGTGCGGAAGGAAATGTCAATACAAAATCAAAAGACAGTGGGAAGGAATATCGGGTCCTGCGGACTCTGCAGCTACCTCGTATATCCCACGGATGTCGCCTCGCACAACTACTGGATCACTGCTGAGAGGTACCTAGATCTGCACACAAGGTGCAGGGAGTAAAATGAGTACTGCCAGACTCAGTGGTAATAAACAAGGGTAAGACAGCGCAGATAAGAAATCCGCAATAAAGCACTATGTAAAACTATAATCGGCTACCCTGTCATAGAATCAATATTCACTGTACCTGTGCCAACAATTACCAATAAATAGCATAACAACTAGCAGATGTAGCTAAATGCAATGCAATGCATGATATGACCGCTACGGCGTGTAGCCCGACTCCAATTTTTGGGTACCCGTGCTCACTGTGGGGGTTCAGACTCCGGAGGGGCTCCTACAGCCCAAGCACATCTCATAGAGATATTCCTGCGGCGTGCAGTCCGATCCAACATATATCTCGCTGCGGCGCGCAGCCCGATCCACTACTAGTCAGCTAATATGCAGGTACAGCCTCGCAGGCTCAAAAGTAGTTTTTGAAACTCTTTTATCATATTTCAGTTGGAAAACAGTAATATCAAGTTCCAGAGATTGGAATTAGCATAATAACAGAAATAGCTGCGGACTAGTAGTAAACTAGCATGTCTATATGATAAGACAATGATAACGATCCTCGCGGGATCCAATAACTGGCTCACGGCCCACAAGTATACTCAACCGCCCAAGAAGGGGGTTCAACGGCTCGAGAATAGCCAATAATACAGTATCAACAGGTCGGACTAATATATAGTCTCCAGTTCATGATCGACCCCGCACTCTCGAGAGTGTGCGTGTCTCGCCGCTATACAGCGTCACAAAGTGGTATACCGGGGTTTCGAACCCGCCGGTCATCACCCACATCTATTACTCACCTCAATACAGCGCGACGACTATTCCGCAATGCCCTTGCCACGAGAATCAAGCTCCGCACGCGTAGAATCTGATCAAATATAGTAGAAATACAACAAATTAGGCCAATGGGACGACACCCAATCAATACAACTCATATTACATCAAAATTCCCAAAGTTGTCAAAACCCGACTTTCGGTACGCTTGTCGAAAAATTACAAAAGTTACATATTCGGAATCCTCATCTCGATACGAGTCTAAGCATATCAATTTTACCAAATTCGGACTCCATTTGCCCATTAAAAACCTTGATTTTCTAAAGTTCAAGCCTAGGGCTAAATCCTCCATAAATTACCCCAAATTCCTCCATTTTCATGATATAATTGCATAATATTACCAATACTAATCATAGTTTAAGTCCATAGTTGATTACCCGATGATTTCCCTTGAGTTTCTCTTCAAAATCGCCCAAATCGCCTCTAAAGCCGAGACCCAAATGTGTGAAATGTTCTGAAATTTTTCTAACTTCTTATACACTTAACTCACAGCAATTTCCGCTTCTGCGGATAAAATTCCGCCCCTACGGAACCGCTTCTGCGACCTTTTGGTCGCTTCTGCGAACTCAGGCTCCTTTTGGCCATTTCCGCACCAGCGATTAAGGGACCGCCCCTGCGCATCCGCTTCTGCGGAAATTAGTCCGCTTCTGCGACCAAGAGTCCGCTTCAGCGGACTCGCCTCCGCGATCAATCACCCGCTTCTGCGGACCTCCCCATCGCGCCTCAGGACCGCTTCTGCGATCGCCCACTCGCTTCAGCGAGGCCGCTCCTGCGGACTAGGCTCTGCTTCAGCGGTCTAGCCCGTCCTCGCGCTCCTCGGTCCGCTCTCGCGGACTCGCCTCCGCGCCCGCATTTCCGCAGGGGCGAACAATGCACTAATCCCACTCTTCAACCTCGCAATTTCCATGATTTTCTTCCGTTTAACCATCCGAAAACACCCCGAGGCCCCCGGACCTCATCCAAACACACCAACACATCTTAACACCTTATTCGAACTTGTTCCAATCCTCAAAACACGTCTAATAACACCAAAACCCATAATTCTCATCACATTCCAGCCTAAATTCCTTAAAACATTCCGAATTACACATTCAATCAAAAACCCGACCAACCGACGTCCGAATGACCTGAAATTTTGCAGGCACGTCCAAAATCACCTAACGGAGCTACTGCAACTGTCGGAATTCCATTCCGACTCCCGGATCAAAATCTCACCTACCGTTCGGATTTCGCCAAAATTCAACCTTAGCCAATTCAAGCCTATTTCTACACCGGGCCTCCAAATTCAATTCCGATCGCTCCCCTAAGTCACAAATCACCTCCCGGAACTAACCGAATCATCATAATCCGATTCCGAGCCCTCTAACCAAATAGTCAACTCCGGGTTGACTTTCCTTATTCAAGTTTCCTTCACAAAGGCTATATGCCTCATTTTCAATCCAATTCACTCCTAACTCACCCGATAGACTTTAACACCGATATAAAAGCATAAAACATACAATTTCAACATAACGGGGTGGTAATTCCCGTGACGACGGGCCGGGTCGTCACATTCTACCCCTCTTAAGCAAACGCTCGTCCTCGAGCGGGTCAAGAATCATACCTGAAGTCTCAAACAAGTGAGGATATCTGCTCTGCATCTCCCGCTCGGTCTCCCAAGTGGCCTCCTCCACGGGTCGACCTCTCCACTGAACCTTAACTGATGCAATCTCCTTAGACCTCAATTTTCTCACCCGACGTCCCAAAATGGCAATAGGCTCCACATCATAGGATAGATCACCATCAAGCTGAATGGTGCTGAAATCTAATACATGAGACGGATCTCCAATGTACTTCCGGAGCATAGACACATGGAATACCGGATGAACGCTGGATAAGCTGGGCGGCAAGGCCAACTCATATGCCACCTCTCCAACTCTCCTAAGTATCTCAAAAGGACCAATGTACCCGGGACTCAACTTTCCTTTCTTCCCAAACCTCATGACACCCTTCATAGGTGAAATCTTCAACAATACTCTGTCACCAACCATGAAAGACAACTCTCGAACTCTACGGTCCGCATAACTCTTCTGACGAGACTGTGCTGTACGAAGCCTCTCCTGGATCAACTTTGCTCTATCTAAAGCATCCTGGACTAACTCGGTCCCTATCAATCTAACCTCACCAGGCTCAAACCATCCCACGGGGGATCTACACCGCCCGCCATACAATGCCTCATACGGGGCCATCTGAATACTCGACTGATAACTGTTGTTGTAGGCAAACTCAGCAAGTGGTAGGAACTCATCCCACGAACCACCAAAATCAATCACACAGGCTCGCAACATATCCTCCAAGATCTGAATAGTACGCTCAGACTGTCCGTCTGTCTGGGGGTGAAATGCCGTACTCAACTCAACCCGCGTACCCATCTCTCGCTGAAATGCTCTCCAAAACTGAGAAGTGAACTGAGTACCCCTGTCGGATATGATAGACACTGGGACTCCATGCAACCGAACAATCTCTCGAATAAAAATCGCTGCCAACCGCTCCGATGAGTAGGTAGTACTAACTGGAATGAAGTGAGCTGACTTGGTCAGTCTATCCACAATCACCCATACATAATCAAACTTCCTCGCCGTCCGAGGGAGTCCGGTAACAAAGTCCATAGTGATCCTCTCCCATTTCCACCTAGGAATATCAATACGCTGAAATACACCACCGGGCCTCTGATGCTCGTACTTAACCTGCTGACAGTTGAGGCACCGTGCTACATGTCCGACAATGTCCATTTTCATCTTTCTCCACCAATAGTGTTGTTTCAAATCTTGATACATCTTCGCGGCTCCCGGATGGATAGAATACCGCGAGCTATGGGCCTCCTCCAGAATCAACTCACGAAGGCCATCAACATTGGGCACACATATCCGGCCCTGCATCCTCAATACATCGTCACTATCAATGGTGACATCTCTAGCATCATCATGCTGAACTCTATCCCTCAGGACAGCCAAATGTGGATCATCATATCGGCGCTCACGAATACGATCATATAGAGATGACCGAGATACAACACAAGCCAATACCCGGCTGGGCTCCGAAATATCTAACCTCACTAGCCGATTGGCTAGCACCCGAACATCATGAGCAAATGGCCTCTCCTCAGCTGGAATATATGCCAAGCTCCCCATACTGACCGCCTTCCGGCTCAAAGCATCGGCCACCACATTGGCCTTACCCGGATGATATAATATAGTAATGTCATAATCCTTCAGCAACTCTAGCCATCTCCGTTGTCTCAAATTAAGGTCTTTCTGTTTGAACAAGTGCCGGAGACTACGATGGTCGGTATACACCTCACAAGACACACCGTACAAATAGTGCCTCCAAATCTTCAATGCATGAACAATGGCGGCTAGCTCCAAGTCATGAACAGGGTAGTTCTTCTCATGCGGCTTCAACTGCCGAGAAGCATAAGCAATTACCTTTCCTTCCTGCATCAACACACAACCTATCCCCACTCTCGAGGCATCACAATAAACGGTATATGAACCCGAAGCTGATGGCAACACTAACACTGGAGCTGTGGTCAAAGCTGTCTTGAGCTTCTGAAAGCTCTCCTCGCACTCATCCGACCACACGAATGGTGCACCCTTCTGGGTCAATTTAGTCAACGAAGAAGCAATGGATGAAAATCCCCGAACAAACCGGCGATAATATCCCGCCAAACCAAGAAAACTCCTAATCTCTGTAGCTGAGGACGGTCTAGGTCAACTCTGCACCGCCTCTATCTTTTTCTGATCAACCTGAATACCATCACGAGACACCACATGTCCCATAAATGCTACGGACTCGAGCCAAAACTCGCACTTGGAGAATTTAGCATATAGCTTCTCCTCTCTCAATCTCTGCAACACAATACTCAAATGCTGAGCATGCTCCTCCCGACTACGGGAGTAGACTAGAATGTCATCAATGAACACAATCACAAATGAATCCAAATAAGGCCTGAACACACTGTTCATCAGATGCATAAATGTTGCCGGGGCGTTGGTCAGCCCAAACGACATCACAAGGAACTCATAATGACCATATCTGGTCCTGAATGCAGTCTTCATAATATCCGAGTCCCTGATCTTCAGCTGATGATAGCCCGAACGAAGATCGATCTTAGAAAACACCCTTGCACCCTGTAACTGGTCAAACAAATCATCTATGCGCGGTAGAGGGTACTTGTTCTTCACTGTCACTTTGTTCAATTGCCTATAATCAATACACATTCGCATGGAAACATCTTTCTTTTTAACAAATAATACCGGTGCACCACACGGGGACACACTAGGGCGGATGAAACCCTTATCCAGAAGCTCCTGAAGCTGCTCTTTCAGTTCTTTCAACTCAGCTGGTGCCATCCGATAAGGAGGAACAGATATAGGCTGAGTGCCCGCACCAAGTCAATGCCAAAATCAATATCCCTGTCCGGCGGCATGCCCGGCAGGTCTGAGGGGAATACATTTGGGAAATCCCTCACAACAGGTACCGAATCAATGCTAGGAGACTCAACTCCCACATCTCTCACAAAAGCTAAGTACGATAAACACCCTTTTTCAACCATCCTCTGAGCTTTTAAGAACGAAATAACACGGCTAGGGACGAAATCGGCCGAACCCCGCCACTCAATCTGAGAAATACCAGGAATGGCCAACGTAACTGTCTTAGCATGACAATCCAATATAGCATGGTACGGAGACAACCAGTCCATACCCAATATAACATCAAAGTCCACCATGCCCAACAATAACAAATCTGCTTGGGTCTCCAGACCCCCAATAGATATGACACAGGATCTATAGACATGATCCACAACAATCGTATCACCCACGGGAGTGGATACATGAACAGGTAAATCAAGACTACCACGAGTCGCACCCAAATGATGTGCAAAATAAGAGGACACGTAAGAATATGTGGACCCCGGATCAAATAGAACAGAGGCATCTCTGTGACAGACAGAAATGATACCTGTAATCACAGCATCGGAGGCAACTGCATCACGCCTGTCAGGAAGTGCATAGAACCGTGCCTCGCCTCCACCAGATCTCTCCTCGCCTCTGGGGTGACCACGAGAAGACTGACCTCCACCTCTACTAGCCTGAGATGGTGCTGAAGAGGAGGGCTGATCCCTCTGCTGAGTCCTGTCCCTATGGAGTCGAGGGCACTGTCTCCTCATGTGACCAAACTCACCACACTCATAACATGCACCCGGTGCCGGAGAAGGGTACTGAAGGGAACCCCTCGCCGCAGAAGAACCCTGGGCTGAAGAAGTAGGTGCTGCACTCTGGGCTGGGAGGGCACTAAGTGATGACTGACCCTGCTCTGGGCGGCCTGAATGAGGAGGTCTAGATGAGCGACCTCTGCTCTGCTGGGAATGCCCTCTAGATGGAGCACCGCCGAAACTGCCAGAACCGCGAGGCCTCTTGGCCTCCCGCTCCTCTCTCTCTCGGCGACGATCCGCCTCAATGGAGCGTGCCATATCAGCTACCTGCTCAAACGATGATGACAGAACTCGCTCGCTGGTCATAAGAATACGGATAGAGTAGTTGAGGCCATCAATGAACCTCCTGATCCTCTCCCTATCAGTGGGGATCATCCATGTGGCATGCCTAGCCAACCGAGTGAATCTAAGCTCATACTGGGTCACAGACATGTCGCCCTGAATCAACCACTCGAACTGGCGACGTAACTCCTCGCGACGAGACCGAGGTACATATTTCTCTAGAAAGAGAGTAGAGAACTGCTGCCATGTGAGAGGTGCTGCTCTTGCAGGCCTACGCCTCTCAAACTCCTCCCACCAATCAAATGCGGGACCGGTGAACTGAAATGTAGTAAATGAAACTCCGCCGGACTCAAGAATACCAGCCGTACGCAACATCTTCTGACACTTATCCAAGAAACCCTGGGCATCCTCGCCCTCAACGCCACTGAAATGGGGTGGCTGAAGTCTGCCAAATCTCTCAAGACGACGCCGCTCGTCATCGGGCATAACCTGAACCATATGCTCTGGAGCTGGAGCTGGTGCGACTGGAGGAATAACCGGTGCAACCACCCGAGCGGGGACCGCCTCCGGTGTCCGAAGTCCCCGAACAACCGGGTCAGGTGTGTGCGAGCCGCAGGGGTCTGCTGACCACCCCCCGACCGAGATGTCGCTACGGTAGCGGTAGCCGAAACTACGTGAGCCAAACCGGAACACACCGATAATATCCGAGCAAGAGTCTCCCGAAGACCGGGAATAGCAATAGATATAGCCCGGCCCTGAACTGGGGCCGCCGGAGCATCAACCACCGGGGGCCGCTCCTGAACCGGTACAACGGGCGGGTCAGCCGGCACCGCTCGCCCGCCCTACCTCTACCTCTAGCACGACCGCGCCCACGGCCTCTAACAGGTGGCAACGGAGGTCGTCCACCTCGTCCTGATGCTCGCGTTCTCGCCATCCTGCGAGAGAATAGAATATAGAAGTTCAGTTCTCAGGACAACAAGATCGCACGACCGAGTTCAAGAAAAGTGAAGTTTTCCTAAAGGTTCGCAGCCTCCCGAGGATAAGTACAGGCGTCCCCGTACCGATCCACAAGACTCTACTAACCGGCTCAAGACTCACGAGGCCTAGTAAACCTAGGCTCTGATACCAACTTGTCACGACCCCAAATCCGGTCGTGATGGCGCCCAGCACATTGCTAAGCCAGCCTGACCAATCAATATCAACAACGGAGCTAGAAGCTCTCTGTAACCCATTTAAGCATTTCAAAATATGAAACAATAGTAATACTTATACCAACAGCGGGGAAACCAAGTTCCAAAATATACTAACTCCCATAGACCAAGGGTCAAGAGTCATGAGCCTCTACTGAATGTAAGTGTATAAAGGTTTACAAAAATACCAAGTGCGGAAGGAAATGTCAATATAAAATCAAAAGACAGTAGGAAGGAATATCGGGTCCTGCGGACTCTGCAGCTACCTCGTATATCCCACAGATGTCGCCTCGCACAGCTACTGGATCACTGCCGAGAGGTACCTGGATCTGCACACAAGGTGCAGGGAGTAAAATGAGTACTGCCAGACTCAGTGGTAATAAACAAGGGTAAGACAGCGCAGATAAGAAATCCTCAATAAAGCACTATGTAAAACTATAATCAGCTACCCTGTCATAGAATCAATATTCACCGTACCTGTACCAACAAATACCAATAAATAGCATAACAGCTAGCAGATGTAGCTAAATGCAATGCAATGCATGATATGACCGCTACGACGCGTAGCCCGACTCCAATTTTGGGTACCCGTGCTCACTGTGGGGGTTCAGACTCCAGAGGGGCTCCTACAGCCCAAGCACATCTCATAGAGATATTCTCGCGGCGTGCAGTCCGATCCAACATATATCCTGCTGCGGCGTGCAGCCCGATCCACTACTAGTCAGCTAATATGCAGGTACAGCCTCGCAGGCTCAAAAGTAGTTTTTGAAACTCTTTTATCATATTTCAGTTGGAAAACAGTAATATCAAGTTCCAGAGATTGGAATTAGCATAATAACAGAAATAGCTGCGGACTAGTAGTAAACTAGCATGTCTATATGATAAGACAATGATAACGATCCTCGCGGGATCCAATAACTGGCTCACGGCCCACAAGTATACTCAACCGCCCAAGAAAGGGGTTCAACGGCTCGAGAATAGCCAATAATACAGTATCAACATGTCGGACTAATATATAGTCTCCAGCTCATGATCGACCCCGCACTCTCAAGAGTGTGCGTGTCTCGCCGCTATACAGCGTCACAAAGTGGTATACCGGGGTTTCGAACCCGCCGGTCATCACCCACATCTATTACTCACCTCAATACAGCGCGACGACTATTCCGCAATGCCCTTGCCACGAGAATCAAGCTCCGCACGCGTAGAATCTGATCAAATACAGTAGAAACACAACAAATTAGGCCAATGGGACGACACCCAATCAATACAACTCAATTTACATCAAAATTCCCAAAGTTGTCAAAACCCGACTTTCGCGCTTGTCGAAAAATTACAAAAGTTACATATTCGGAATCCTCATCTCGATACGAGTCTAAGCATATCAATTTTACCAAATTCGGACTCCATTTGCCCATTCAAAACCTTGATTTTCTAAAGTTCAAGCCTAGGGCTAAATCCTCCATAAATTACCCCAAATTCCTCCATTTTCATGATATAATTGCATAATATTACCAATACTAATCATAGTTTAAGTCCATAGTTGATTACCCGATGATTTCCCTTGAATTTCTCTTCAAAATCGCCCAAATCGCCTCTAAAGCCGAGACCCAAATGTGTGAAATGTTCTGAAATTTTTCTAACTTCTGATACACTTAACTTACAGCGATTTTCGCTTCTGCGGATAAAATTCCGCTCCTACGAGTCCGTATCCGCGACCAAAGGGTCACTTCAGCGATTCCAGGTGTGAGCACGTGATTTTTGCTTTACATGAATTACTCCCACAAAATAAAAACAAAAATTGTCTATTTTTTTACGATGTGTGTTTTAGTGAACTTTCGTGTTATTTTTGGTAATTGTTTGCATTTATATATACGTGATTATATGTGTTTAAATTAATAAAAAATATACAAAATATGTCATGTTTTACATTTTTTATCTAACTTTGAAATTAGGAGTAATTAATTTTATCTTACAAAATGAAAATCACAAAAAAAATAATTCATCTTTTTACATTTTTAGCATTTAAATGCTTAATTATGTGATTTATGTTTAATTGATATTTAATTGTATGTAACGATTGTTAGTATAATTAGTATTAGTTAATTTGATTTGATTTTTTTAGTGTAGTTAGAATTTTTTTTTTTTATTTTTTTTTTATATATAAATTAGGAGTTTAAATTAATTGAGAGGGAGGAAATAATTAAAGCTTTGTGTGAAATTCGATTTGGGCCAAATTCAATTAAATCAAGAAAGGCCCAAAACACTACCCAGTCCAAACCACCAGATCCGTCTCCCTGACCCGGCCAATACAACCCGACCCATTCCCGTTTTAATCTGGACCGTTGGTTTTCATCCATCCAACGGTCCTAATTAAATCCCTAATTAATTATACTAAACCCCCCAAACCCTATTATTCACCTTCATTTTCTCCTTCACTCTTCTCCAGCCGCCGCCAGAGACACCCCTCCCTGCTCTCCTTCTTCTTCGACCACCGGCCAGCCGCCCGCCGCCACGCCAACGGCCACTCCCCCCACGAACCAGTGACGCCGTTCAACCATTTTCTCTGACTAAGCAGCGAACCAAACGACATAGCTATCTCTTCTGAGCTGCTTCGTCTTCAACATTACAATCTCCATAGCCGCCACCTCTAACTTCAACCAATAGCCGCAACACCACTCTTATCATCATTTCCGTCTCTATTTCGTACCCAAACCATCAAGCCCCAAAACGAATTGCAAGAACCCTAAATTCCGATTTAGGGATTTATTTGTTTCGGATTTTTGAGAAATTGGGGTCTAATAGACCTTAATTGATTCGTTTTCGTTTGAAAACATTTCAATTAAGGTCCGTTCGATCCCGAATACGAATTTTCTATTCTCGGCCGCTGCTTTGTTTTCAAATTGATCTCGGCCGCTGCTTTGAATTGATCGGAGGTACTGTTTTACTCCCTTTCTTTCCTTGTTGTTTTATTTGTTTTGATTATGGTCGTTTCGTTTGTTGATATTTCTTCGGACAGATATCAATTCTCTGTTTTTCTTCTTCATCTCTTGGGACCTTTTATTTGGTCGACTTGATTGTTTGTTATTCTTCGCTGTTTAACGAGTGATTGCGAATCGAATTCGATTCGTTGTTAATACCGTTAAGTTGTTTGATATTGAATTTATACATGCTGTCCGAAATTGTGTAGTCACTGCTTTGTCGGATTTGTTTGTCGATTACGCATATCGTAATCGGCTAATCGAATGATATAGAATATGTGTTTGCGTCGATTAGCGTCGTCGATTAGTTAGCTTCATTTTTCTTCTTTTCTCTGCTTTGGCCGAGAACACTGTTAGTGAATTGTCAATTCTAAAGTTCTGTTTTGTCTATTTGATTACCGATGTTGTTGAATACAGGTTCGCGTCGATTAGCGTCGTCGAACATTTAGTTTCGTATTTGCTTCATCTTTCTTCTCTTCTCTCGGCTTTGAGTGTTACAAATTTGTGAATTTGTTTGTCGGCTTTTTGTTGTCGATCATACATGTTGTGATTCGACTTAACGAATGTCGTCGTTTCAATTCGCAAATTTGTTGTTTGAAATTCCGGGCAGTGGTTCACTGTTTTGCTTGATTTAAAATTTTTCGGTTTGTTGTTTGTTTCAGAATGTTGAGTTGATTGTTGGATTGTTTGTTTTGAACCATTGTTGATTCTAAATTAGGTTGTGAATTGGATATAGCTGTTAGTCCATTTAAGTAGCCCTAAAATCAACCTTTAAAGTGCAATACACATGGAAATGAGTTGTTAAAACTTGCTGGACAGCAGTGTATTTCATTAGTTTTGCACCTTTAGGATTTGATTAATTATAAATCCCACCTTTAGACAAATCAGGTTGGAATAATCAGAGAATGTGAGGATAATAATGAGTATTTTCAGCTTTGTTGAGTGCTTGGTCAGTTGTTAGAATCAGGATACACATGAGAGGGAATATACAATTGAAAAAGGTTTGAAAAAGGGGAATAATAGGTGCTGGACAGATCTGAAACTGAAGAAGAAAGGGTTGTTGCTTTGGATCTCTAGGCTATAAAACACAACAGAGAACTCACTGTTAAGGACACGTTTTTGAGAACACACAAAAAACACTAGAAGAGAGGCTCTCTGGAAAACACTACACACACAGAGAAACACTTTTGTCTTAAACTCTTGATCTTCAAGTGTTTGAAAACTAGAAATATTGTCTCATAACCTCTAGTTCTCCCTGTTTTTCTTTTGGTAATCGAGTTTTGGATTGGCTGAGTTTATATTTTGGAATTTGGAATTTGTTTTCGACTGTTTTATCTGTTCCATTACTGCTGGTGCCTTGCTGTTGGTCTTCAATCTGGGCCATTGATTGGTGTACTGATATTGCTTGATAGTTACTGTTTTCTGTCGAAATCCTATTTTGGATCTGCCACTGCTGTGCTGTTTTGGTTTAGTCCATTTGCTGCATACTGTTTCTTGCTGCTAACTCCTCCATTTGTTCAATTCTACTTCCAGGTATTTCCTTATAATTCATAGCATGATAAGCTGAAGCTATGGGTCTGGTTCTCCGTATAAGGCATTTGAAGTACATGAAATAAACATGAAGTTTAAATTCAGTTTGTGTGAAGCATGTCAATTAAGTATGTAATTTATTTACTCATGCTAGCTTAACTACTTTGAGTTAATCAGTTGAACATCTATTCATTTTAAAGCTAAGATTTCATTTAAATATGGTTGAAAGTGAAACTCTCATCTTAGTTTGACGTGTGTAAATGAGTATGAGGACTGTTAAGCTTATTGATGAAGTTGTTTGGCCTTGAGGAGTATTTGCGGATATGGGTCCTATGTTAGGGGTATGGCATATCAATGCTGTAGTTTCCGAAGTCTAGCTTAGATTTACCCCTCTTCAGATGCTGTGTCAAGTATTGTGAGAAGTTTATTTTGTACTTAGATGAATTTGTAGTGTACTCGAGTGAAATGGTTATATGAACAGCAGGACATTGTAAATTCTTCAGTGTTTAAGAGGTTTGTTACTATGTTTGGAAGGTTAGTTTAGGCTTCAAAGTTTTGAGTATCTCTATGAGTATGTTTAAGCTCGACAGTTAATTTAAGTAAACTTGACAGTTAATTTGAACTTATTGTTATTCTACTGTTATTTAGTAACTCAGCAACAAGTCATTGTTTGATCGAATTCTTGGGTAGTTTGAAGATAATTTTCTAGACTCGTTGAGTTCTATTCCATCACATTATTTAGATTTAGAGGGAGGTTTAAAGACTTATGGCTGTATGTATCTAATTGTCAAAAAAATGAAGCCTTACTTTTGTGGTTTAAAATTGGTAATACTTTTATTTTAGAATAATGTTCCTTTCAGGGACTCAACTTAAATTCCACACTTCTTCTTTTAAAAAAAAAAAAGATGGAATCGTCTCACGTATCGATGCTTTCTTTTATTTAATCGAGAAATAACTTCAATAAACATGTACACCAACTAAAGTATCATCAAAGTTAATATTTTTCGCTTTATTTAGAATTAGCCTCTCGTTTAAAGTTTTAAATGTATAGTTTAATAAAAGCATTTCACTCCATTAAAAGCATATAGGATAACATGTATTAAAATCAGATAATCTTTAGCCATTTATAATAATTGAAGCGACCGTGCTAGAACCACGGGATCCGGGGGTGCCTAACACCTTCCCTCGGGTCAACAGAATTCCTTACTTAGAATTTCTGGTTCGCAGACTTCATTGGAAAGTCGAAATTTCCTCGATTCGGGATTTAAATAAATTGGTGACTTGGTACACCTTAATTTATTCCAAGTGGCGACTCTGAAATAAGTAAAATAATCCCGTTTCGAATATTGTCACTTAGATTGGAAAAACTCCCTTGTACGTTTATCCTTCGGGGTAGGCGCGCCAAAAGGAGGTGTGACAGCTCTGGCGACTTTGCTGGGGACACAAACCCAGAACTACTGGTTCAGGGTTTAAGAATTCGAGCTTTGAATAATTATTTTATTTGGCTTACTTATTATCTGATTTTATTACATGTTTATATTTTATATGCTAAATGTTGTTTTACCGCTTTGATATTTTGTGAACTGTATATAAATTGTGCCGATACCCATTTTTTTTTTTTCTCTTTTTGAGTCTTTTGAAATATAATACCGGGCATTTGCTTGACATAGCCCGTTTTTCTCAAGATAGCTGTGGTGCTTGGCACCCGGTGAAGGATTTTGTAGTCACACATGTTTAGGCGGAGAGTTTTGTCAATTAAGCCGGAAAGCCATGCTACCGGTGCACTGACACTCTTCGGCTCGAGTTGTCCGCTCGAGTTAAAGCCACTCTAGACACTTTTCCAACAGGATGATGACTTAGAATAACAAGACCTTATGCCGGATCCCCGATAGGAACGTTTATTTGCATCATGTGCATATTTGACTTAGGAGGCTCAACACGGGGGTTGGGCCTGTCTAAGACAGGTGTACCTGAAACAAAAAGACCAACTTGTTGCATCTTTTTGTGTGCATTTATTTGTTTCGATCTTACATGCCAACCGGTTTGTTAAAAAGAGGAAGAAGTGGAAAACGTCAGGGTATATAGTTAAAATAATTTTATGAAAATAGTTAGTTCTTTGAAAAAAAAAAAAAAAAAAAAAAAAAAAAAAAAAAAAAAAAAATATTCCAAACTAAATTTTCTTAATTTTATGAAAATAGTTAATTCTTTGAAAATAAATTCTGAAAAATTGCAAAAAATTCCAAGCTAAATTTTCTTAATTTTATGAAAATAGTTAATTCTTTGAAAATAAATTCTAAAAAAAAATTTTGCAAAAATTTCAAATAAATTTTCTTAATTTTATGAAAATAGTTAGTTCTTTGAAAATAATTTCTGAAAAATGCAAAAAAAAAAAAAAAAAAAAAATTTCCAAATAAATTCTCTTAATTTTACGAAAATAGTTAGTTCTTTAAAAAATAAATTCTGAAAAATGCAAAAAAAAATTCCAAATAAATTTTCTTAATTTTACAAAAATAGTTTAGTTTCTTTGAAAATAAATTTCCAAATAAATTTTCTTAGTTCCTTTGAAAATAATTTGTTTTAGAAATGCTGTTTAAAAAATAGTTCGTTTTCTTTTCTTAAAATGATTTAGTTCTTTTATTTTCGAACTACGCAAGTTTGATTCTCACCAAAAATGAGATACGTAGGCAACCCTTATCGGGCTCAACTAATACTGATTTTTTTTAAGAAAATAAAAAATAAAAAATAAAAAAAATATAAAAAAAAAAATATTAGAATTAGGATTTTTGTTCTTAGTCGAGAGTTAGGAAATTTTGCAAAAATAGCCAAACGCCTCAAAAGGGCGCCGGAGGACTAATTTCGCAAAACGGAATATAGACATCACACTGATATCCTGTTATACAACCTTCAAATCTTCTTCAAGTGCTGAAAGGCCGTATTAACAAGATTCGTTTTTTTATATAATAATAATAATAAAAAAAAATTTGAAAAAAAATATCTTAAGTCCATTTTTTATCTTTTCTAGGATCAGCATGACTTCCTCGCAACGAATCGGCCAGAAAAGGGTGAGAGACGAAATGCCACCTATGTTCATGGTCCAGGACAAAACCCCGGATCGGCTCCGTAAATGGTGGACTAGTTTTTCAGCTTGGGAAAGAAATCAAGTTCACAAGCACCTCAAATTTCTTCCGGACATCATGATGATAAAACCGGATAAAAATGTGATCAGAGCTTTAGTGAGTTTTGGGGACTCAACAAGCAATGTGTTCAAATTCCGGGATTGTGAAATGACACCCACTTTGGAAGAATTGGGCGGACTCACAGGGCTCGGAAGAGATTTGCACAAGATGAGACCTGCAGCTCCTAGGCAGATGAGTGTGAATAACTTCTTGAAAAAGCTATGTCTCCGGCGGGTTCCCCTCGGTTGTCTGGAGAACGGTTGGGTGCCACTAGATTATCTCTACGACAGATTTGGTGATAAGGAAGGGTTTGGGAAATTCTCAAACGTCGAATTTGTTAACCAGCTAAATTATGACGCCTGGGGAGATTTAAGAATCTATGCTTTCATGATCGCTTTTTGGGAACCATGGTTTTTCCCGAACGTGGTGGACGCATCAGAATCCGTTTAGCTGCGGTGGTCTCATATCTACAGAGTAACGAGGAACACACTGTTCTTCCGATGATACTAGGAGACATCTTCCGGGCCTTAACTCGGTGCCAAGAAGGACAAGACTATTTTGAGGGTTGCAATATTTTATTACAAATGTGGTTTATAGAGCATCTCTACCATCACCCAATTGTGATAAACTTCAAAGCAGATTGGCTGAATTATATTCGCTGTCATACAAACAGAGCCGCCCGTTGTAACCTTCCAGAAGACTTGAGGACTTGGCAAGAACTCCTCAACTCTTTGAGAGCCGATCAACTTACCTGGAATTATTATTGGTTCCCTTCCGCCAAAATCATGCATATGTCGACATACCGCCCATTCTACATATTAATGGGTTTCGGGGGTTTCCAACCATATGCCCCGCTACGTGTCATGCGGCAAGCTGGGAAGAGAACAGAAAAAGGCCCCAATTGAGGATATGCGATCATTTGTATGGGAATTTGTGACAGAAGAGACCCCGAGGGAGACTTATGCACGGAAGGTTTGGTTCGGTAGTCGACTCTCCGACATCAACGAAATGGTTGCCGATCGGGAACGGGGAGAAGTGAGTCTCGCTTATCTTGAATGGTTCCACAACCAACCAATACCGGAGCAAAGGTCAGAAAGGTCAGTGAAGTATGCCGTCGATTGGGAGAGAGAAATAGAGGCCAGAGTTAGAGAGGTTGAGCATGAAACAGCACAAAATTTCCAATCTTGCATCAACACTTTAAAAGAAGACAAAGGAATCCTGGAAGCAGCCATGGACATACAACAGGCCGACTTCGATCGGGAAAGGGCCGGTTGGGAGCAGGAAAGAGAAGCGCTCCAAACTCGAATTCAAGAGATGCAATTGGCCGCAGAAAGGTCAAGGAGGAGTCGGAGTGATCAAATGCTGATAAACGATTTGGAAAGAAAAGCCTTTGAACACCAAGAAGACTTGGAGAAGGCAAAAGCGGCTTTGGTTGCAGTCCGAACAAAATGGAAGAGAGCGGCCCACCAAGAAGCACTCCGTCTACAACAAGTAGAGAAAGACTATGATGCGATCATCGTTGATTTGAGAAAAGCAAATGCCACTCTTAAAGAGCGAACTCTCAGGCAAGTCCAGGATGCTAAAGCAGATAGAGACCGTTGTCACAACTTGATGGCACGGATGGAAAGACAAATAGATAGGCTCTTGGACCATGTCTCCGGCAACTCTCAAGTATTAGGGGCAAAGAACGGGCACATAGGGCAGCTGCTCAGAGAAAAAGACATAATCAGAACCAGGATCAATGAGATCGGGCACTACATTACTATGAAGTGTTTGAACTGCGAACAAGTACCTCGGATTGCCCTCTTTTCTTCAATCATGGAATGTGTCCACCAGGTCATGGCAGAATTGGGAAGTATACAGAAAGATCTCACCCCAAGAACTGCAGCAAGGCCAAACAACGCCCCCCGGGCGCAAAGATTCGAGGCGTTGGAACATGCTTAGGAGAGTCTTTTGTTTTAGAGTCTGTTTGTCCTTGTACGAGTTTTTCTCCATTGTTGACATTTTGCAAGTGTTTCAAGTTTTAAGTTTGTTGAAATAAAATTCATGAACACTTCATCTTATGTCTATTTGTTTCCGAACTACGCTCGGTCTGATTCATGCGGGGACATGATACGTAGGCAATCCACATAAGATTCGACCATCACTAAAAAAAATAAATAAATAAAAATAAAAATGAAAAAAAAAAGGGGGGGGGAAGAAGATGAAAGCAAAGGAAAGTATAAGCCAGAATAACGCATTACAATCGATTACAAGTAGCAACACGATCAACTGTATAAGTGCATCACACCCAACGTGAGATTACTTATCTGTTATGTTGTTTCATACTAACCGTTTGTTTGCCAAAATCCAGGTTTTAGAAAAAGGTGGTTGACTTTGCGGTAATCTGGCACCACATTCGTACTTCACAAGGTCCAAAGGAAAAGTTCGGCAGCCTGAAAGTACTCATTCCTATTTTACTAGATCAAAAAGGGTGCCGACATGTCTTCAGAAATGCCTTTAGCAACCATTCCCGTTTCAGAGGAAAGCTCATTGACAACCATCCCGGCTACTGAGTCGGCAGCTTTGGAAGAGAATAGAATGCTGCGTTGCCGCATGCTCGAAATGTTGGACGATTGGAACAACGGGAAAGAGCCCCCGAGTCTGGTCCCTGGGTTCCCTGAAATTCTTCTCAGGTCGAGCGGTATTTCAAATACCCCCATCAATTACCCGCCTACTCTGTTCGGGTATTCCAATGCTACAAACCTCTCTGAATCACCCTCCACATCCCATCCTCGGGTGACACCACATGATACATCTGCAAGAACGTCCGTTGAATTGCCAGTTCCAATCACCACGCACCCCACCGCACATGCTCCTTTTTTCGACTCCTCATCCTTTACATTCCCGGCACCACCGCTCACACGGGACCATACCCAGGTTGCAGCCAATACATATTCTCAGCCACCTCGATATGAGTTCCTACCGAGCCAAAATCCAAAGACCCCCGAGCAGGAGGAGATGGCAAAAAGAATGAGGAGTTTGGAACAAAGCTTTAAGAACATGCAAGGTCCGAGTGGACAGAAGAGTGTATCTTACGCCGATCTGTGCATGTTCCCGCACGTCCATTTGCCATCAGGTTTTAAGACACCAAAGTTCGAAAAGTACAACGGACATGGCGACCCCATTGCTCATTTGAAGAAATACTGCAATCAATTGAGGGGTGCCGGCGGCAAAGAAGAATTGTTGATGGCGTACTTCGGAGAGAGTTTGGTCGGAATAGCATCGGAGTGGTATATGGATCAAGACATATCTCGATGGCACATCCTGGGATGATCTGGCCAGAGATTTTGTAAAACAATTCCAATACAACATCGATATTGCGCCGGACAGAAATTCTCTATCGAACTTAAAAAAGAAGCCCTCAGAAAGCTTCAGAGAATATGCCATCAAGTGGCGAGAGCAAGCGTCCAGGGTGAAACCCCCATGGACGAAATTGAAATGGTCACGACTTTTCTCCAAGCTCAAGAGCCCGATTACTTTCAAAATATGATGTCGGCAATGGGAAAACCTTTTGCCGAAGCTATCAAGATCGGAGAGATGGTAGAAAATGGCTTGAAAACAGGGCGAATTTTGAGCCAAGCGGCCATTCGGGCAACTTCCCAAGCCATTCAAGGCGGGTCTGGAGGGATGCCCCGAAGCAAGAAGAAAGAAGAATCTGCTATGGCAGCGGTAGAGGACAGGAGATATCGAACCTCAAGGCAGGTATTCTCCGACAGGGCCCCCAACATTATTATCCACATCACGGCATGGCTTATGCTCCTCCGCCTCCACCCTATGCAGTCATGAACATTCAACCTCGGGCACGGCCACAGCCACCAGCCAACAGGAATCCACCTCCATTCCAGAGAAACCAACCTCCTTACCCAAACAAGTATAATCCACGGCCAAATAACGCTCGCCACCGTGAGCAACCCAAAACGAGCTTTACACCGATTGGGGAGCCGTATTCCACTCTTTTCCCAAAACTCAGGCAAGAAAACCTATTGCAGCCTGTTCCACAGAACAGGCAGAATCCGGACTCTCCTGCCTACCAGAGAGGGATATACTGTGCATATCATTCAGGTGTTGAAGGACACAGTACTGACAATTGTTGGACGTTAAAGAAGGCAGTGCAAGAATTGATCAATCAAGGGAGGATCGTCTTCGCAGATGAAGACATCCCAAATGTGACAAACAACCCATTACCAGCCCACAACAACGGACCGGTGATTGGGATGATTTGTGACGACAAAGAATTTGACCCAGCTTTGAAAGCGATAATCGCCATCGCCAACATAGAGAAGCGTCCCGAGGCTACCCCGAAACAAGAGAAAATGGGGAAAAAGGTTGAAGCTCTTGAAACCAAATCCGAAAAGACGATTGAATTGAAAGCATCGTCTCAGAAGGGCGGAGTCCTTTACCTCCCACGAGGTAAAGTGGAAAAACCATTGTCCATCGGTGCCCCCAAGAAGTTCCATTTAAAAAGAGAAACATCAATGTATGTACCAAAGGGAACTTATGTGGCCCGAAAACCAGATGAACTCGTGGTTATTGCACGCGTGCAACAAAAACCAATGACAGATCCATCCGCAGTACCCTGGAGCTACCAACGAACACTTGTTACGCGCAAAGGGAAAGAGATTGTGGGAAATTCATCTGAGAGTGTCCTAGGACAGAAGTACTTAAACACACAGGAGGTAAATAACGCCACACAAAGGCGTTTCCCGTCGAAGAAACCTGTAAGTGCTGAAGAGGCAGAGGTCTTTTTTCAAAAGATGCAAATGCCTGATTATGAGGTGATAGACCAACTGCGTAAATGCCCAAAGCAGGTGTCGATGTTGTCCCTTCTAATGAAGTCTACCTGAACATCAAAAGGTTTTGCTAAAAGCTTTGAATGAGGCATACGTGCCTATTGAGACTTCATCCGAACAACTTGAAAGAATGACGGAAAGATTCTTCGCGATCAATCAGATTTCCTTCAGTAAAGCTGATTTGCCTTTGGAGGGTGCCGCCCACAACAAAGCTTTGCATTTGATTGTCAAAAGCGAAGGCTACTATATGAAGAGGGTCATGGTTGATGGGGGTTCGGGGGTAGACATATGCCCGCTTTCCACTTTAGGCCGCATAGGAATCGGAGCTGAAAGGATTCGGCCTAACAACATATGTGTGCGAGCTTTTGACGGTGTGAAAAGAGATACCGTCGGAGAGATTGATGTGATTATGACCATCGGCCCGGTGGACTTCGAAGTGACATTCCAAGTCTTGGATATGGACACTTCTTACAATTTTCTTCTAGGGAGACCATGGATTCATGCGGCCGGAGCTGTGCCCTCTACCCTCCATCAGATGTTGAAATTTGAGCACAAGGGACAAGAGATCGTGGTCCACGGGGAAGATGAGCAATCAATTTACCGAGATCCATCCATACCTTGCTTGGAAGCGGAAGCGGGAAGCGAAAACATTGTCTATCAAGCTTTCGAGATTGTGTTGGCGGATCAACACGAAGAAGGGAACCCTCTCCCCCAACCTTTTTTGTCTAATGCCTCCATCATGGTGGCAAAAGAAATGATTAAACATGGCTTCCAGCCAGGAAAAGGTTTGGGAAAGTCCCTACAAGGAGTGCCGAAGCTGATAACTTTACCCGTAGCTGAAAAGTTTTTCGGAGTGGGCTTTCGCCCAACCCCTGAAGATGAAAGATAGGCCAACAAGAGAAAGGAGAAAGGATGGGTTCTGCCGCAACCATTGCCGCATCTGTACCAAACTTTTGTCCGACCAAGGTACAATGAAGAAGAAGAAGACGAGGTCTTTACAGCGGAGGAAATTGAAGACATATGTGGGGCCATGAGGCAAATGCTCTATGATGTTAATATGGTCCAATCGGGAGAAGGAACAAGCACCGCTGAGGTGCTGTATGTGGGCCCTGAAGCTAAATTGCAAAATTGGAAAGCCACACCCTTCCCAATCAGGCGGGAGTTCCGGTAGATTTGTCCTGTCGTTTTTCCTTCATCACAAGTTACTTCAGGATGTAGCTTGGATGTTTTTCTTTGTTTTCTTGTATTTTTGATTTCTCCAATGTAATTTCGTTTGTTTTCAGAAAATTCCAAGAAAATAAAATAAATATTTCCTTACTTTTGCACTCTTTCTAATTTTGTTATTTATTCTTCCTTTTCAATCCTAATAATGCGGCTTTAAATAACATGACATGCTTGCGGAACTCATGCTCAAATCCGAACACGCCACCTAATCTGGAAATAATGAACCAAGAACCGGAATACGATGAAGACGAGGCTTTTAGGGAAATAAATCGAGAATTGGAACATTTCGAGAATAAACCTAAGCCAAATTTGAATGACACCGAACCGGTTAATTTGGGAACTGATGAAGAGGTCCGAGAGACCAAGATAAGCATCCACACGGATGAGAAAACACGAGATGCAATAATCCAACTCTTGTTTGAATTTAAAGACGTGTTTGCTTGGTCTTACAATGATATGCCAGGATTAGGAGCTGATTTAGTGGTGCACAAATTACCGATCTACCCTGACTGTCGCCCAGTGCAACAGAAGCAAAGAAAGTTCAAGACTGACATCAGTGATAAAATCAAAGAAGAAATCACTAAGCAGTTGAAAACGGGAGTAATCCGAGTGGTACAATACACCACGTGGTTGGCTAATGTTGTGCCCGTGCCAAAGAAGGACGGAAAAACTCGAGTATGTGTTGACTACCGAGATTTGAATAAAGCGAGTCCTAAAGATAACTTTCCTTTACCGAACATCCACATCCTTGTTGATAATTGTGCCAAACATGAGATACAGTCGTTTGTGGATTGTTATGCGGGATATCATCAAGTGTTGATGGATGAAGAGGACGCCGAGAAGACTGCTTTCACCACACCTTGGGGGACTTACTGTTACAGAGTCATGCCGTTCGGTTTGAAAAACGCAGGAGCAACATACATGAGAGCTATGACTGCCATTTTCCACGACATGATGCATCAGGAAATAGAGGTGTACGTGGACGATGTGATCATCAAATCCAGAACTCAAGGCGATCATGTGCGAGACTTGAGGAAATTCTTTGAGAGGTTGCGGAAGTACGATTTGAAATTGAATCCGGCCAAATGCGCTTTTGGAGTCCCGTCAGGTAAACTTTTGGGTTTCATAGTCAGTAGAAGAGGTATTGAATTAGATCCCACAAAGATAAAATCCATCCGGGATTTACCTCCCCCCAGAACAAAGAAAGATGTAATGAGTCTTTTAGGCCGACTGAACTACATCAGTAGGTTCATCGCTCAGTTGACTTCCACATGTGAACCCATATTCAAATTGTTGAAGAAAGATGCTGCAATCAAATGGACAACCGAATGCCAAGAAGCTTTTGACAAGATCAAAGAATATTTGTCAAACCCTCCAGTCTTAGTCCCGCCAGAGCCAGGGAGACCTCTTTTCTTGTATTTAACAGTCTTGGAAAACTCTTTTGGTTGTGTTCTCGGACAACGTGATGCGGCAGAGAAGAAAGAGCAAGCGATTTACTACCCGAGCAAGAAATTCACTAGTTATGAGGTCAAGTACACTTTGCTGGAAAGAACGTGTTGTGCTTTAACCTGGGTCGCTCAGAAATTGAGACACTACCTCCAAGCCCATACGACTCACCTCATTACTCGGTTGGATCCTTTGAAATATATATTCCAGAAACCGATGCCCACCGGAAGATTGGCAAAGTGGCAAATCCTGCTCACCGAGTTTGACATAGTCTATGTCACTCGCACGGCAATGAAGGCCCAAGCATTGGCAGACCATTTGGCCGAGAACCCGATCGACGAAGAGTATCAACCATTGAGTACCTACTTTCCTGATGAAGAGGTAAATACGACAGAAGTTGTTTCGGAAGACAGTCATGCTTGGAAAATGTTTTTCGATGGAGCGGTAAACGCTAAAGGTGTAGGGATTGGGGCAATCTTGATCTCTCCTGCTGGTCAGCATTATCCGGCCACGGCTAGGCTCCGTTTCTTCTGCACGAACAATACGGCTGAGTATGAAGCTTGTATCATGGGTATGAACATGGCAATTGATCAAGGTGTCGAAGATTTGTTGATCATGGGAGATTCGGATCTAATTATCAAACAATCTCAAGGTGAATGGGAAACTCGAGACGTTAAACTCCTCCCTTATCGACAGCACGTGAACATTCTTGGCAAGCGATTTGCATCGATAGAGTTCAGGTATATCCCACGATGTCACAATGAACTAGCTGATGCATTGGCCACTTTAGCTTCAATGCTACCTTATCCGGGCAACGCCCATGTCAATCCCTTGGAAATTCAAATCATGGAAAGCCACGGTTATTGCAATGCGATCGAAGAAGGACCAAGCGTCAAGCCATGGTGTTACGATATCAGGAGATTTCTGAAAACGCAAGAATACCCAGAACATGCTACTGGAGATCAAAAGAGGACCATTAGGCGACATGCAGGTGGTTTCTTTTTGAGCGGCGAGGTCATGTACAAAAGAACCCCGGATCTTAACCTTTTAAGGTGTGTTGATGCCGAAGAAGCAGGAAGAATCATGCACGAAGTACACGCAGGAGTATGCGGGCCTCATATGAATGGGTATGTCTTAGCCAAGAAAATCCTTCGAGCAGGTTATTATTGGATGACCATGGAGAAAGATTGTTTCGGTTTTGTCCGAAAATGCCATCAATGTCAGGTACATGGAGATCTGATTCATGCACCTCCAACTGAGCTGCATCCTATGTCAGCGCCGTGGCCATTTGTCGCTTGGGGAATGGATGTCATCGGCCCGATTGAGCCGAAAGCCTCGAATGGACACCGATTCATACTAGTGGCTATCGATTACTTCACGAAATGGGTTGAAGCCATCACTCTCAAATCAGCCACCAAGAAAGCTGTGGTGGATTTTGTACACTCAAATCTTATCTGTCGTTTTGGTATACCCGCAACTATCATCACGGACAATGCTGCGAACCTGAATAGTCATTTGATGGAAGAAATATGCGAGCAATTCAAAATAACGCATAGGAACTCCACCCCTTATCGGCCCAAAGCCAATGGTGCCGTGGAAGCAGCAAACAAAAACATTAAGAAGATTTTGAGAAAGACAATCCAAAGTTCTAGACAATGGCATGAACAATTACCGTTCGCTTTATTGGGATACCGTACTACAGTACGCACATCGGTGGGAGCAACTCCATACCTGCTAGTCTATGGAACCGAGGTCGTGATACCGGCAGAGGTAGAAATTCCTTCACTTCGTACGATTGTTGAAGCAGAGATTGAAGATAGCGAGTGGGTTAAGACTCGTTTGGAACAATTAACTTTGATCGATGAAAAGCGAATGGCTGCGGTCTGTCATGGACAACTGTACCAACAAAGAATGGCTCGTGCTTACAACAAGAAAGTACGACCGAGAAATTTCGAAGTAGGTCAGTTGGTTTTAAGACGCATTCTTCCACATCACGAGGAAGCGAAAGGAAAATTCGCTCCTAATTGGAAAGGACCATACATCATCAGGAAGATACTGCCAAGAGGAGCATTATACTTGGGAGACATGGAAGGAAAAGATCCTGAAACGGCTGTGAATGCAGATGCTGTGAAAAGGTATTATGTCTGAACTTGTTTCAATGAGGTCCTCACAAGTCGAAATGATTGAAGGCTTTTATTCCCGCTACCCAAACACTACCAACCCTTTTGTAAACCCTTTGAGCCGGTTACCTTCTTTTAGCTACCCTCTTTGGAATCCGAACCAAACCAAAAAAAAAAAAAAAAAAAAAAAAAAAAAAAAAAAAAAAAAAGTTTCTGAACTACGTTCTGACTTGATTCCGAAAGGATACGTAGGCAACCTCTCCCTGAGGTTCAGTCACACCAAATCAAAAATCCCTGTTTCCCCAAAAATGAAACTGGGGCAGATGATATTTTTTGATTCGGTTTAAGATCCGTCAAGATGATTCCAAAGTTGTAATTTTGTTTACAATTCTTGTTACCCGAACCAAGTACAATTCCTTCAAGATCGATTGGAAGTTGTGAAAACATCATTGTTGCGATCCGGGGTTCTTGGAATGAAAAGAAATAAAATGAGAGAGTCTTATTGGTGAAAACCTTCGGGCACCATAAGACGATGGAAGTAGATAAATAAAATGAGAGAGTCTTATTGGTGAAAACCTTCGGGCACCATAAGACGATGGAAGTAGAGAAATACAAAATGAAAGAGCCTATTGGTAAAAACTCGCAAAGAGTGCTATCTGGCGATGGTAAGAAGAGAAATGAGAGAGGTCGATTGGCGAAAACCCGCAAAAGGGCGCTATCAACCGAAAAGTTTGTTTCACCACGAGAGGTCCCGGCACGGCTCCTTAGCTCGGAAATATAGACCCGTTTTGGTTCATAAGAAAATGGGAGTTTTGTGACGATCGAGCATCTAGTCCGAGGAGCATGTCATGTTGGTTAAAGTCAGCGTATACCTCAGATAAGTCCTTCTTTTCTCCCTCGAAAGGGACTCCTCTATCTTTGATACGTTTTTCCATTCTTTGATTCATTCTTCTTCTTTGAATCCCTTTCGGTTTAATTTTAATTCTGAAAATATTACAAAGGAAGGTGACAGGACCGATTTTACAGGACTCCGCCTGGTAAAGAAGAAAAGAAAAACAGCCTCAATGGTGTATTGTTACAATCCACGATTGGATCGTAATGATCGATTGTTTCCAAAGGAAAAGAGTTTTAGAAAGGAAATGGAAATCAAAGGCTAAGGTCTTAGAAGAGACGGAATAAGGCAGAAGGATGAAACCTACACGGAAAATCCCCATGGAATTCTGGGAATGAACCCGGTCAGTTTGAAAGGAAGTCACCCCAAAGACAATTGGTAGCGAACTTCTCAATGAAAATGGGGAAACAATCAAGCAATGAAGATAACCAAGGCCGCAAAGCCAACCACTTTTTTCAACTGATAAAATGTTCTTTGTTGAAAGCAGGTTCTGTTTAATTGTGCAAGAAGAAGGTACCACTCAAATAAGTGAAATACGCAAGCTTTGAAATGGCTTTGGAACAAGGAAAACACATAAAAAGGTAAGTTTCTTTTAGAGATTTATCCTATGCATTTGTTGATGTTTAAAAAGAACGCCTAAAAGAAGGCCAAAAAAAATGAAAGAAAAGAAAATGAAAACTCCGAAAAAGAGAATCAAATCATATCAGTCCAATATCTGTTTGGACCCAGGTCAGAAAAAACCGAGGGTCTTTCCGGCCAGAAAGCCGTGAAACTTTTATCCCGGTCAGAAAACCGAGGATCTCCCAAGTCAGAAAACTGCGGAGCCATTTACTTTTACCCCGGCCAAAAAACCGAGGATCTGACGGCCAAAAAACTGTTAGATATTGTTTGAATTCCGGCCAGAAAGCCGTGAAACTTTTATCCCGGTCGGAAAACCGAGGATCTCCCCAGTCAGAAAACTGCGGAGCCATTTACTTTTACCCCGGCCAAAAAACCGAGGATCTGACGGCCAAAAAACCGTTAGATATTGTTTGGATTCCGGCCAGAAAGCCGTGAAAATTTTATCCCGGTCAGAAAACCGAGGATCTCCCCAGTCAGAAAACCGCGGAGCCATTTACTTTTACCCCGGCCAAAAAACCGAGGATCTGACGGCCAAAAAACCGTTAGATATTGTTTGAATTCCGGCCAGAAAGCCGTTGAAACTTTTATCCCGGTCAGAAAACCGAGGATCTCCCAGTCAGAAAACTGCGGAGCCATTTACTTTTACCCCGGCCAAAAAACCGAGGATCTGACGGCCAAAAAACCGTTAGATATTGTTTGAATTCCGGCCAGAAAGCCGTGAAACTTTTATCCCGGTCAGAAAACCGAGGATCTCCCAGTCAGAAAACTGTGGAGCCATTTACTTTTAACCCCGGCCAAAAAACCGAGGATCTGACGGCCAAAAAACCGTTAGATATTGTTTGAATTCCGGCCAGAAAGCCGTGAAACTTTTATCCCGGTCAGAAAATCGAGGATCCCCCCAGTCGGAAAACTGCGGAGTCATTTATTTTTATCCCGGCCAAAAACACCGAGGATCTGACGGCCAAAATCGTTAGATATTGTTTGAATTCCGGCCAGAAAGCCGTGAAACTCTTCTACAAAATCCCGGCCAGAAAGCCGTTTGAACCTTTGTGAAATCATGACTTTCTTACCCAATACCGAAGAGTCTTTTAATCACTTTCTGTGTCACAACTAACTCACGAAATTTTCCTAGCAAAACTGGGGCGGAAAAATTTCGTTCGTTTGTTTGTTTTGTTGTCTAAATAGGTTTGACCTCGGGATGCAAGGATCGAGATAACCTACAAATGGAACATCAATCCAGAGTGAAGAAAAGAAGAAAAGAACCGAGAGAAAAGATTTTCAAACGCTGGAGTAAACAAAGGCGCGGATTGCACAGAAGATGATTGAAGTAACAAGCTCCGCCGACTCCGTTTCACTCAATGTTACAGAAATAAACGAGCACGTACAGCTTGTGGAGCATCAAGATTCAGATCGAGGTCTACAGCAAATCAGCTAAGATTCAAGATCAAGTTTTCAAGAGAATCATAGATAGGAATCTTGTAACTCATAGTTTGATAGCATAGCTAGTTCGACTTTAATTTCTTTTGGTGTAATAAGGAGATCAGTAAGCAGTAAGCAGCAACATGCAGCAACGATATCAACAGTAACAGCAAAGTGTCAGTCCATGGTAGTCCCAGCTACCAAAACTTCCTGAACTACATTGACCTGATTCCTGTTTAGCCCAGGATATGTAGGAGGCCTCCGAAGCAAAGGCTCGGTCAAACTTTTTCAAAATGCTTCCCACGGAGAATTCAAACGGGCAAAAATCGCTCGTATTTGCTCATTTATCTTTGCGCAAAAACTCTTCATGTTTACGCGCAAAGAGGGGCAGCTGTGAGCACGTGATTTTTGCTTTACATGAATTACTCCCACAAAATAAAAACAAAAATTGTCTATTTTTTTTACGATGTGTGTTTTAGTGAACTTTCGTGTTATTTTTGGTAATTGTTTGCATTTATATATACGTGATTATATGTGTTTAAATTAATAAAAAATATACAAAATATGTCATGTTTTACATTTTTTATCTAACTTTGAAATTAGGAGTAATTAATTTTATCTTACAAAATGAAAATCACAAAAAAAATAATTCATCTTTTTACATTTTTAGCATTTAAATGCTTAATTATGTGATTTATGTTTAATTGATATTTAATTGTATGTAACGATTGTTAGTATAATTAGTATTAGTTAATTTGATTTGATTTTTTTAGTGTAGTTAGAATTTTTTTTTTTTATTTTTTTTTTATATATAAATTAGGAGTTTAAATTAATTGAGAGGGAGGAAATAATTAAAGCTTTGTGTGAAATTCGATTTGGGCCAAATTCAATTAAATCAAGAAAGGCCCAAAACACTACCCAGTCCAAACCACCAGATCCGTCTCCCTGACCCGGCCAATACAACCCGGCCCATTCCCGTTTTAATCTGGACCGTTGGTTTTCATCCATCCAACGGTCCTAATTAAATCCCTAATTAATTATACTAAACCCCCCAAACCCTATTATTCACCTTCATTTTCTCCTTCACTCTTCTCCAGCCGCCGCCAGAGACACCCCTCCCTGCTCTCCTTCTTCTTCGACCACCGGCCAGCCGCCCGCCGCCACGCCAACGGCCACTCCCCCCCACGAACCAGTGACGCCGTTCAACCATTTTCTCTGACTAAGCAGCGAACCAAACGACATAGCTATCTCTTCTGAGCTGCTTCGTCTTCAACATTACAATCTCCATAGCCGCCACCTCTAACTTCAACCAATAGCCGCAACACCACTCTTATCATCATTTCCGTCTCTATTTCGTACCCAAACCATCAAGCCCCAAAACGAATTGCAAGAACCCTAAATTCCGATTTAGGGATTTATTTGTTTCGGATTTTTGAGAAATTGGGGTCTAATAGACCTTAATTGATTCGTTTTCGTTTGAAAACATTTCAATTAAGGTCCGTTCGATCCCGAATACGAATTTTCTATTCTCGGCCGCTGCTTTGTTTTCAAATTGATCTCGGCCGCTGCTTTGAATTGATCGGAGGTACTGTTTTACTCCCTTTCTTTCCTTGTTGTTTTATTTGTTTTGATTATGGTCGTTTCGTTTGTTGATATTTCTTCGGACAGATATCAATTCTCTGTTTTTCTTCTTCATCTCTTGGGACCTTTTATTTGGTCGACTTGATTGTTTGTTATTCTTCGCCGTTTAACGAGTGATTGCGAATCGAATTCGATTCGTTGTTAATACCGTTAAGTTGTTTGATATTGAATTTATACATGCTGTCCGAAATTGTGTAGTCACTGCTTTGTCGGATTTGTTTGTCGATTACGCATATCGTAATCGGCTAATCGAATGATATAGAATATGTGTTTGCGTCGATTAGCGTCGTCGATTAGTTAGCTTCATTTTTCTTCTTTTCTCTGCTTTGGCCGAGAACACTGTTAGTGAATTGTCAATTCTAAAGTTCTGTTTTGTCTATTTGATTACCGATGTTGTTGAATACAGGTTCGCGTCGATTAGCGTCGTCGAACATTTAGTTTCGTATTTGCTTCATCTTTCTTCTCTTCTCTCGGCTTTGAGTGTTACAAATTTGTGAATTTGTTTGTCGGCTTTTTGTTGTCGATCATACATGTTGTGATTCGACTTAACGAATGTCGTCGTTTCAATTCGCAAATTTGTTGTTTGAAATTCCGGGCAGCAGTGGTTCACTGTTTTGCTTGATTTAAAATTTTTCGGTTTGTTGTTTGTTTCAGAATGTTGAGTTGATTGTTGGATTGTTTGTTTTGAACCATTGTTGATTCTAAATTAGGTTGTGAATTGGATATAGCTGTTAGTCCATTTAAGTAGCCCTAAAATCAACCTTTAAAGTGCAATACACATGGAAATGAGTTGTTAAAACTTGCTGGACAGCAGTGTATTTCATTAGTTTTGCACCTTTAGGATTTGATTAATTATAAATCCCACCTTTAGACAAATCAGATTGGAATAATCAGAGAATGTGAGGATAATAATGAGTATTTTCAGCTTTGTTGAGTGCTTGGTCAGTTGTTAGAATCAGGATACACATGAGAGGGAATATACAATTGAAAAAGGTTTGAAAAAGGGGAATAATAGGGGCTGGACAGATCTGAAACTGAAGAAGAAAGGGTTGTTGCTTTGGATCTCTAGGCTATAAAACACAACAGAGAACTCACTGTTAAGGACACGTTTTTGAGAACACACAAAAAACACTAGAAGAGAGGCTCTCTGGAAAACACTACACACACAGAGAAACACTTTTGTCTTAAACTCTTGATCTTCAAGTGTTTGAAAACTAGAAATATTGTCTCATAACCTCTAGTTCTCCCTGTTTTTCTTTTGGTAATCGAGTTTTGGATTGGCTGAGTTTATATTTTGGAATTTGGAATTTGTTTTCGACTGTTTTATCTGTTCCATTACTGCTGGTGCCTTGCTGTTGGTCTTCAATCTGGGAGATTATTGGTTGTCTTTGGGTTACTGTTTTCTGTCGAAATTCTGTTTTGGATCTGCCACTGTTGTGCTGTTTTGGTTTAGTCCGTTTGCTGCATACTGTTTCTTGCTGCTAACTCCTCCATTTGTTCAATTCTACTTCCAGGTATTTCCTTATAATTCATAGCATGATAAGCTGAAGCTATGGGTCTGGTTCTCCGTATAAGGCATTTGAAGTACATGAAATAAACATGAAGTTTAAATTCAGTTTGTGTGAAGCATGTCAATTAAGTATGTAATTTATTTACTCATGCTAGCTTAACTACTTTGAGTTAATCAGTTGAACATCTATTCATTTTAAAGCTAAGATTTCATTTAAATATGGTTGAAAGTGAAACTCTCATCTTAGTTTGACGTGTGTAAATGAGTATGAGGACTGTTAAGCTTATTGATGAAGTTGTTTGGCCTTGAGGAGTATTTGCGGATATGGGTCCTATGTTAGGGGTATGGCATATCAATGCTGTAGTTTCCGAAGTCTAGCTTAGATTTACCCCTCTTCAGATGCTTGTGTCAAGTATTGTGAGAAGTTTATTTTGTACTTAGATGAATTTGTAGTGTACTCGAGTGAAATGGTTATATGAACAGCAGGACATTGTAAATTCTTCAGTGTTTAAGAGGTTTGTTACTATGTTTGGAAGGTTAGTTTAGGCTTCAAAGTTTTGAGTATCTCTATGAGTATGTTTAAGCTCGACAGTTAATTTAAGTAAACTTGACAGTTAATTTGAACTTATTGTTATTCTACTGTTATTTAGTAACTCAGCAACAAGTCATTGTTTGATCGAATTCTTGGGTAGTTTGAAGATAATTTTCTAGACTCGTTGAGTTCTATCCCATCACATTATTTAGATTTAGAGGGAGGTTTAAAGACTTATGGCTGTATGTATCTAATTGTCAAAAAAATGAAGCCTTACTTTTGTGGTTTAAAATTGGTAATACTTTTATTTTAGAATAATGTTCCTTTCAGGGACTCAACTTAAATTCCACACTTCTTCTTTTAAAAAAAAAAAAAAAGATGGAATCGTCTCACGTATCGATGCTTTCTTTTATTTAATCGAGAAATAACTTCAATAAACATGTACACCAACTAAAGTATCATCAAAGTTAATATTTTTCGCTTTATTTAGAATTAGCCTCTCGTTTAAAGTTTTAAATGTATAGTTTAATAAAAGCATTTCAGTCCATTAAAAGCATATAGGATAACATGTATTAAAATCAGATAATCTTTAGCCATTTATAATAATTGAAGCGACCGTGCTAGAACCACGGGATCCGGGGGTGCCTAACACCTTCCCTCGGGTCAACAGAATTCCTTACTTAGAATTTCCGGTTCGCAGACTTCATTGGAAAGTCGAAATTTCCTCGATTCGGGATTTAAATAAATTGGTGACTTGGTACACCTTAATTTATTCCAAGTGGCGACTCTGAAATAAGTAAAATAATCTCGTTTCGAATATTGTCACTTAGATTGGAAAAACTCCCTTGTACGTTTATCCTTCGGGGTAGGCGCGCCAAAAGGAGGTGTGACACCAGGCCTAGCCGGCCAATTCCGCTTCTGCGAGAAAAGGACCGCTTGTGCGCGTCCGCTTCCGCGATTGATCCTCCGCTTCTACGAAAACTCCCGCTTCTGCGCACCAGAGTCCGCTCCTGCGGACTCGCCCAGGCGGTCAATAATCCGCTTCTGCGGACCTTCCCATTTTCCATCTAGTCCGCTTCTGCGATCACTGGCTCGCACCAGCGATGCCGCTTCAGCGGAAAGGAGTCCGCTTCTGCGATGCCAAGCGCTCCTGCGCTCCTCAGTCCGCTCCTGCGGACTCGCCTCCGCGCCCAGCTTTCCGCAGGGGCGAAAATGACAGAACCAGAACTCTTCAACCTGCAATTTCCATGATTTTCTTCCGTTTAACCATCCGAAAACACCCCGAGGCCCCCGGGACCTCATCCAAACACACCAACACATCTTAACACCTTATTCGAACTTGTTCCAATCCTTAAAACACGTCTAATAACACCAAAACCCATAATTCTCATCAAATTCCAGCCTAAATTCCTTAAAACATTCCGAATTACACATTCAATCAAAAACCCGACCAAACGACGTCCGAATGACCTGAAATTTTGCAGGCACATCCAAAATCACCTAACGGAGCTACTGCAACTGTCGGAATTCCATTCCGACTCCCGGATCAAAATCTCACCTACCGTTCGGATTTCGCCAAAATTCAACCTTAGCCAATTCAAGCCTATTTCTACACCGGACCTCCAAATTCAATTCCGATCGCTCCCCTAAGTCACAAATCACCTTCCGGAACTAACCGAATCATCAGAATCCGATTCCGAGCCCTCTAACTAAATAGTCAACTCCGGGTTGACTTTCCTTATTCAAGTTTCCTTCACAAAGGCTATATGCCTCATTTTCAATCCAATTCACTCCTAACTCACCCGATAGACTTTAACACCGATATAAAAGCATAAAACATACAATTTCAACATAACGGGGTGGTAATTCCCGTGACGACGGGCCGGGTCGTCACATTCTCTGGTCAGGCTGGCCTAGCAGTGTGCTGGGCGCCATCACGATCGGATTTGGGGTCGTGACATTATCCTTGACTTTTGAGCTTGTAAGTCTAAGTTCAGGACCAAATGTCCTAACTTTGACCTTGTAATTCTAAGTTCAGGACCTGTCCTTAACATTTAAACTTGGAACTTGAAGTTCAGGACCAAGTTATAAAAAGAATAGAGATAAGGATTTGCCAAGTTAGTTAGATTCTAGAAAAATTAAAATTAATTTTGTAAGCCAAGGACAATTGAAAATTTTCAGAAAGGAGAACAATAAATCTGAAGAAACAAAGTCAAAAGATTCAAACGCAGCTTGAAATTGCAAATGGGCTAAACTAGATGGCCGACCGTCCATTAGACTGTATTTTCCCAAATTAACTCTGGAAATAACATAAACGGTTCTGGGTGCCTATTTATGTCTTCCACGGCAGTCGCCGTCTCAGGCGGCACAGTATTTTCCATAACATGAAAGAGATAGAAGAAATGGTAAAACAGTCTTTTAATTTTTAGTAGTGACTATTTTTGCCGAGCATTATAATTACAACAACAACAACAACAACTACCCAGTATAGTCCCACATGGTGGGGTCTGGGGAGAGTAATATGTACGCAGGTCTTACCCCTACCCGATAGGACAGAGAGGCTGTTTCCACTCGACCCTCGGCGCAAGATCAAGAAAAGTAAAAAAACACAAAAACAAAAACAAAACAAAAAGAAAACAAAAGGTAAAGCATTAGTATCTTCAGAATAAACCACAAAAACTGACATATAAAAGGGCAAAGTAAACAAAACAACAACATGAACAAAAGACATTAGTAATTCTAGGAATGCTCAAAGAGAATTTAACCTATTGGGAACCCTCCCCCCCGACCCATCCCTATCCCGCGCAATAACAGAAGCCCCTAACCTACAACCTTGATACTAGACCTCCATACTTTCCTATCAAGAGCCATGTCCTCGGAAATCCGCATAATAGTCATGTCCCGCCTAATCACCTCCTCCCAATACCTTTTGGCCTCCCTCTGCCACGACTACCGACAGCCGCTCGCAACTCCTCACCGGTGCATCGGGGCTTCTCCTGAGCATTATAATTAGTGGATAAAAATTAAAAACACCCTTAATTAGTGGCTACTACATGCCATTTCTACAATTTATTTTGAACCTTCTAGGACTCCCCCCTTTTTTTTATGCTTTTTATTTCCTTTTGTCCCGGTCATTTTCCTTTTCGGCTATTTACCGATTTCCTATTTGTTATTTTATTAATTTATATTTTTCTTTTCTCTATTATGTTTATTTTATATGCGATAGAGCAAGAACACTCAATTAAGGGACTTCAAAATTTTAAAATACCATAAAATAAGCATTTTTCTTAATGTCAAATGTGTAAATTTCTTCTTTCAAAAAAGCAAAACTTTGGTGTCGATGGGCCTTTTGGATTGAGATCAAATACAATTGTTATAATTTTTTTTGTTTAGTATATCACAAAAATTTGTTCTAATTTAATTCTCTTTACTATTACATGTGATGATATTTTCGTAAATTTCTTAGAAATAACATGAGATTTATGAATTTGATTTTGGAATGGTAGTTTATCTAATTTTACACTTACTTGTGGGGTGTAATCTACTTGTTGACGATTCTTTTTCTTATTTTGATTGGTGTAATTCTCTTTTTAAAGATGTTATGCTAGTTTATTTTTATTTTTTAGTATACAGCACAAAATATAATTCCCATAGTGAAAATGTTAATATTACTCGTCTTATTAATAATAAAGACGTGATTCCTTATTTAAAATTGCTAGTTATGTTTGATTTTTTATATTTTTATATAAAATTCCTATTAAATTGACTCGAATAAGCTCAAAAGAGATCAAACTAGACTGAATCCTCACACATTCTATAATGGTTATTACAATGTGTGTGTTAAAGGAAATTGTGGTGCCTACTGCCTACCGCCTTTAAATTTTAGATCCACCTCTATATGCAATGACATGTAGCAATGTAAATTTTTATATTATTAACCATAATTTAATCTGTAATATTAGGTTAATTATCATATTAATCCTTAAACAAGACTTTTAAAGCGAGATCAAAACCAAATTAATCGAGTTTACATAACTAATTAAGTGGAGAGATCTCAACTACCAAGTACAATTATAAAATGTCACAACATTTGGAAAACATAGGTAGAGGTAGTGACACTTACAGTTTTAGGTTTTTAGTCACTATTCAATTTTAGTCAACTAACGTATTTTTAAAAAGTTGGAATAGTTTTTCTTTTTCATTGACAATGAAGAAAAATCATTTAGAAGAATCAATTTTGTAAGGTAAATGGGTGGACTACTAGTTTATAATTTAGTTTGACTTGTTATTTGTTGGTGAGGCGTCCAACGCGGTATTATGATTGGATTTAGTTTTTCGGTTGCGACATTTGGAGTTTTGTAAGTAACATTAGTTTGAAAATTATCTTGACTTGACTTAATGGGCGTTTGGACATAATTGTAAAATTCTGAAAAAAAGAAAAAATTTCAAGTAAAATTAGTATTTGAAAGTTAGAGTTATATTTTGATATAAATACAATTTTGGGTTATTTTTGAATTTTTATGAGTGATTTGAAGTGAAAATTATGAAATAGCTTTTTGGAATTTTTAAAATTTCAAAAAATTTCAAATTTCATCTTCAAGTAAAAATTTTATGGCCAAATATTAATTTTGTAAAAATATAATTTTCTTTGAAAAGAGTTAAAAATTTTGTATGGCCAAACGGACCCTTAGACTTTTAGCAGTCTTTTATTTCCTTTTCAACCTTTCTTTTGGGGATACTGTAGCCAAACTAATTGTATTTCAAATTACTTTGTTTTGTTGAGAGAAACTCTTTTTCTAGGTTCTTTCGGCCTCCTTGGAATGTTCTTCAAAATTTGGCACTTTTAAGAAAATTTCACTTTTTATCCACTCCATTACTCTGAGTATCTTTTAATTCTTAACCCATTTCAGATTAAAATAGTTTCTGATTGAAATGGAGGAATGCAAAATAAATGTATAAAAATAACTTATATTAATTAAAGTAAATTTTGCTAATAAGGATTATGATGGAGTGTTAAGTACCTGTGCATCTTTACCTAATGATTTCAAGTTCGACCTTGGTATTTATGAAGTTGCCATTGTTAGAGAGTGCTTTTAATTTTTGGAAAAAGGCCTAAAATGCCCCTGTACTATTCATTTTGGTACAATAATGCCCTTCATCCACCTATTGGGCCAAATATGTCCTTCCGTTAATATTTTTGGCTCACAAATGATATTTGACTTAACGGGGGACACGTGTCATCGTCCTATTGACATATTCTAAATATTTTTTAATTAATTAAATAGACCCATTATTCATATCCAAAATATAATTTTCTAAAGCAATTTTTCTAAAACTTTTTCTTTACTAAAAACTGAAGAAAAGAAAATGAATTTTTTAATTTTTTTCTTCAATTTTTACAAAAAAATAGATTTTTTTACTAAAACAATATTTTTGTAAAAATAAAAATAAAATCTAAAAAGCAATTTTCTAAAACAATATTTTGTGAAAAAAAAAAACTGGAAAAAAGTAGATTTTTTTGCTAAAAACTGAAAAATCAAGTTTTTAGAAAAATATTTCTTTAAAAACTAGTAAAGGGTTATGAACATAGTATGTTTTGGGTAGGTGAGTAATTAGTGCAGAGGGGTATTGTTCCAACCAATACTCATTTGTCAGGCATCGGTCTAGTCTTTCTAGAATGAGACCTTGTCTCCTATGGTTGGATCATGTACATTTAAAGCCCTTAAAACCTAAGTCAATTAGGTTACAATAGTTGATAAATGACCTAAAGTTGAAGTTCTAATTCTATTGACACATTTACCACTCCATTTTTCACTTTGGTCTAGGACATCATTAAAATCCCCACCCATTAGCCATGGTCCTGTATAATTAAAGATATTTTTGATATTATTCTATAAGTCTAATCTATTAATTAAGGAATTGCTAGAATAAGTAGAACTAAAAAACCAGGGTTATGATTTGGCAATACCTGGACAAGTGTATGAAGTTCCTGGTCAGTTTGCCTAATTCTCTCCACAACTACCAAAGTATCAACCCACATGATAAACATGTCTCCCGACCTCCCTACTGCTTGGATTTCTATGTAGTCAGAAAAATTAAACTCCCCCTAATACTTGCATGACTCTCCATTTTGGTTTCCAACAGTGCTACCATGCATGGGTTATGGTTGGTTACAATTTCTCTAAAGTTGTGTCTGAAATAAGCATTATCTGCACCCCTTACATTCCATACTATTATGCTAGTAGGAGTATTCATAAGAGAAGAGTGATTTTGGGTGGCTGGGGTCATATTATTCCCCTTTGTTAGGGTACTGCCCCTTAGAGTTGGGTTCAAAAGCACACCATATTTTGCTGTCATCAACTTGAATCGTGGAGTTATCTCTATTGATCATTTTTCAGTGCTACTGGACATCGATGAATGAACTTCGTGTCCTCCATCTTTGGAAAGAACAAAATGGTTATATCTCTTATTGTTGATATTTTTGTGAATGAGCTTCTTCCTAGATGGGGAGGTGTCACTATTTCTTCTGCCTCTGGGGCTTCTTGGTCCATGTTTGGACCTTGTTCCATTGGAGGGACCATGTGAGTATGGGCTAGTGTTTATTGTGGTGTCCGTGAAAAGAATAGTGGGTTCATTTATGTCACATCCGTGGTGGAAAAAAGGAAGTTCGAACATTTTGTTCATGTTTAAAAGGGGGTTAAAATGTTGAGGTAAATTCCAATGGTTGTGCTTCGTGTGATAGAGGATTGGAGCTACTACTGGGGCTTGAGGGTTGAGAATGTTTGGCACCCACATGTGGTTCATGTAATTGTCCATGGTCATTCTAATTTCTGCCACAGTTTGTGCTAGGAAAGATAGGTTTTGTATGATTATCAGTACTTCGTGCCCTTATATCATCATGGAGAAAAGGAGAGCTTGGCCTTGGAGGCCTTGCTCGATCCATGATGTGGGTTGAAGGTCCGGGTGTTGTGGTAAGGTAGCATATACTAGGTTTGGGATGTGCATGGGGTTGTTTGGATCGTTGACGTTCATTGTTAGAGATTGGACAGAGGTTTTGGGCACTCTGTGAGTTAGCAATGTCAGTCGTGACCTTTTGTTTAAGGGTAATAGGAGGTTTGGCATTATGCTGCCGAGGAGTGTTTATTTGTAGGCTTTTGGAAGGTTGGTGAAAATGTACAGGCAATGATTGTGTATCTTTTATGTTAGATTGAGGATGTCGTTGATTGGGTGAATTTGGCGTGTGGGAGTATATAGTTTTTGTTTGGTCAGACGTGTCCATAGGTGTGTCCATTTGGACAATATCCATTGACAAGTGGTTGCATGAGGGTTGCATGGAATCCGATTTGTCCATTGGAGATTGAGTGTTGAGAGCATACATGGAGTGATTAATGTCTAGGGTGTAGTTGTCATTAGCTTCTAGACTTAATTGCAACTTGTCATGTAAGTGTTCCGTGTGGCTATTGGTTGAATCCCTCTGCTGGACACGTGGTATAGCAGAGGTGGCCATGTTTCTTGGTTGTATCGAAAGTTCATTGTGAGAGGTAGAGGAAATGTTTTGTTGTGTCTCAGAAGTGTTTGTCAAAGTATTCATCACTTCATTCTCGTCTAACTCTTGAAGATGGTTGAATTTTATTATTGAGAAGGTGGGATTGCTGGGGAGTATTGGGGTTTTTTTACCAGTTAAATTCATAAAAGAGTTATTTGTTTTCTGATTTGTTAGGGGGTGTATTGTGGTGTTGATTAGAGGGTATGATTCTTCAGTTTCATTTGACCTATAAGAGAGCTTTTGAGTATGGAGGTACTTACTTGTAGCTGCTTCGAAAATTTTGACCTTTATACCTGTGTGTACCCCTAGGATACCTTGATTGGGGGGGGGGGGGGTAGAAGTGGTATTTTGGCACTCCTTGTTACTGCTGATCGTGGTGTGCTTCCTTGTGTTTTTATTTTTGTTGAAAGTCACTATTTGCCACTGGTTTGTTGGGGAGGTAGGAGCTTTCAAAGGGTACTCCTCGTCTGGAGATGTTTGTGTAAACTTTGTGTGAGGATAGTGAGCATGTGTGTGTCCTATCCTTCCAAAAGCTTTACAAAGGATGTGCTCCCCTTCATAGATAATTTCTTGTTTGTAGTTGCCTATGAGTATGGAGGATTGAATTAGTTCCTCAAGTTGTATTTCAACACAGAGTCGTGCATATCTTCCTCGTAGTGCTGCACTTGTACAGGTATCGATCTTGAGAATTTTTCCTATGGTGTTGCCTATTTTATTAAGTATAATTACGTCATAGAATTCAGTGGAAACTGCTGAACGCGTATCCAGATGGCAGATCTTTCCTGGGTTGCATGATCTGCAACGAAGTTTGGATCCCATATCTTAAAGGATAGGAAGAATCCCTTAATAAACCAAGGGTCATTTTGAAGAGCTTTGGCCATATTCTCTTCTTTGTTGAATTTGATGATGAAATAATTGGAACCCGGGTCTATCAGAGGAATGTTTTCCGATGATTTTCATATTTCTTGTATTTTTATTTTTAGATATTGATGTTGTATACATTTTCCTAGTAGTTTAATGATCAGAGAATGTTTCCATGGTAGATACACTCTTTTTTACCCTCCTCTGTCAGTTGTATTGCTCTTATGCCTTCATACAAGTCATTTGATGTTTGGAGTATGAAATCCTCCTTTCCATCTTGTTCTTCCATTGCATGGTCCTTTCCCGGTACATCAATATGCATCATGAATTCTGATGCTCGTAGTTTATCTTTAAAAGATGTTTGTAGTCCTTCACTTGTGCCCTCAGCGATTGAAGAAGTGATAGTGTTAATGGTGGATGTGATAGCAATATCCGGTGGTTTAGGTGGTATTTGTTGGGTTAATGTTTCAGCTTTTTTTCCGATGGTATTCATGGTTATCTAGAATAGTAGATTATTTAAGAGATGGCCCTTTAGAATTATCTCTTTCCCTTGTCACAAAGGAAAACTTCTACTTTTGAAATTTATAGAATTATACTTTTATTTATATGTGAAATAAATTTACTTTAAACTTCTAATTTTATCGTTAACCGAATGGCTTATAACGACTTAATATACATACGAATTACTTTACAACAAGTTTCAAATTTTTTTTCTTCTAAAAATTATATAATCGACCAAATAAATTAGGATGGACAGAATACTATAAGAATAGTGTTTAATTGAAGGGTAAAAGGTCGTTCAATTTTATATAAATATTTTGGTCAATCAATTTTTTTATTTTGGGTCTACTGTTATCATGTTAGTTAACTTAATTTTTAGATATTCTGTTTATTCCCATATAACTTAATTCTGTCAATTATATAGTTTTTGGATGACTTAATAGTGTTAACCTTAGGCTTAGATGAACAAAAATTATATCTTTGACATTTTGTGAACCACTTGATACTATTTGTGGATTCGCCTTGAACATAGAGGAAATGATAAGAAACTGTTTGAGGGACTGTTATTGTCAAAAAGCCCACAAAACAACAAATTTTCTACTGTAGATGGAATCTTTAGCACGAAATTAGATTGTTGTCCAAAATACCATCATTCATTTTATGTTATTTCACCGAAATAGAGTTAAATTAGACTTGCACCCTTTCCTTTTTGGGTGTACAAAGTTCTAAAGGTAGAAATTTGAAAATAAAAGTTACTGTAATTCTTCTTTCCTAAGTAAGTATTTAAAAAAGATTAGTGATGTAATTTTTTGCACAATCAAGTTTTTGAAAAGTCATCTTCAAATAGTTTGATTCGGCTAGCAACGTAAAAAAAAATAAAGATTTTTAAAATATATAATGTTAAATATGCCATAAGATTTTTGTAGCTATACATTTTATATAGGATAAAATTAAAAGTTTGAAGTTAACTGCTTTCGATTCTATATATATATATATATATATATACACTAGATGACATACCTGTGCGATGCACATGCCTAATTGTTTCTATATATATATATATATATATATATATATATATATATATACTAACATACCTGTGCGATGCACATGCCCAATTGTTTCTCCTTTTTCTTATTTTCTTATTTTTAATATTTTTAATTTATTGCTAATTACACACTTTATTCGTCTTTAGGAAAAGAAAAAAGAAAACAGACATTTGTGTAATAATGTATAGAATCACATTTACCTGTATTTTTTTTAATCTATTACGTTATGCGTATTTTAATTTTTATGAAATCGTATTACTATATCACTTTGTTATACTTGTCGAAGTCCGACACTTTATTATACAAAGATTATACAATACTTCAAGTACAATATAGAGTATTTCTACGTAGGTTCTACACATATCTATTTAAAAAAATAATTATGCACCACCAAACATAAAAATTGATGGTAAAAAATAATTGAAAAGTCAATTGAAAAATAATTCATGATGTATTTTTTTTATTATTTAAATTGAATATATATGCTTCTACTCTTTTGTATTTTCAATTGTGTTAATGTGTTGATTTTTCTTCTTATATTAATCAAAATTTGAATAATAAAACATATTTATTTTATTTTCAAATAGTTGACGATTTTGTTTTCCTGTGAAATAATAATCCTATTTTTTAGTTACCCAAAATTTTTACAAGAAATTTATATTTTATTCTAGTTCAATGACATACCTGAATAATTTACTAAAAACAAAATTATTTTTCAATCACTCTAAATACTAATCAAATTGATCTTAAAGAAGCATTACAATCGTTTTCTTGTTTCATTTTATATGATTGAGATACTCTAGGGTGTAATATAACTTTCTTTACTATAATTATTTGTCGAGATTTTTTTTTAAATAGTAATTTAATATTTATGTATTTTAAAATTTATATTATGTTGAATTCTTTATTTAATACACATGAAGTACCCAATTAACTTTAATCATAGAGGGAAACGTTCAATCCTGCATAATGATAATTCTTATGTTGCATAATATGTAATAAAAAATCTCAAATTAATTGTCTAATATTTTTCAGATTATTCTTACATAATTTTGTATAGAGGGAATCTTATAAACAATATTCAATATTCTATAATAAAAAAAAGAACTTGATACTATATTTTATTTTTAAATATTTTTTTCTAATTTTATAAAGTGTTCCAATTAAAATTTTAATTTAATAAGGACTTGTATAAATAATATCAATTGACACTAATATAAGAACACCCTAATAAAAATTTGTGTAATTTATTTCCACTTTTTTTTTGTTAAAATATAGTCAATAAAAAACAAATGAAATAATATTTTTAAGGATATAATATAATTGCTATATATAAATGTATGTAGCCATTGTATATTTTTTATCAAATGAACGTTGAATTATAAAATTATCAAACAGATAATTTTTTTAATTAAAAGTACTAATTAGGAGAAAAAAATAAAGTAAAAGTAGTCTGCATTTAAACAAATTGAAGAGTAACATTAATTAAGTAGTGCATTTAAAGGAAAAGATGGTTAAGGTTGAATGGGAAGTTGGTTCACAAGAATTCAATGGTTTGCATTATGTTATTTTTGGGTTTTTCCCTTATTACAAATCCAAAATCAATCTTTTAAGCCTATTGTACAAGCAAATAATGTGGTTATATTTTTAAATGACCATAATGTCATTGGTCAACCTCCTTCTCTTTTCTATATAATAGAAACTAGAAAAAGAAATTTTTTTAAAGAAATTCAGTTTTTTAAATAAATATTTTTCTTAAAACTAGAAATTTTTTTTATTAACTAAATGTGACACTTATTATGAAATTGTTAAAAATCAAAGGCAGGGGCTAGTGTATTTTGGTACGGCAGATCACATTTTTCAGAAAATATTTTCGCAGAATAAATTATTTTTTGAAAACTAAGAAAAGTGCATGATAACGTTCTTTAAATTATTAGTTGGTTTGTGAGTAAAAAATAATTTGTAGAAAAACATTTCCTTAAACCGATGATACAGTTAGCAAAAAAAAAGTGTTTGTATGAGATTTTTGAGTATTAAAATTTTTTGTACTCATATAGTCTAATTGTAATAGGAATAATGATATAAAAACAAGAATCAAAATATTATAAAGGGAAATAACTTTTATAATCAAGTAAGAAAAGTCATTTTTCTTAGATGCCAACTAAATATTAAAATTTTTTATACAAATACTCTTTCCCTTTACAAAGTTCATGAAAACTGGAAAAAGAAATGTTTTTAAAGAAATCCAGTTTTTTAATGAAATATTTTTCTAAAAGCAAGATTTTTTTTTTGTTGATTTTTTTATTTTTTGCAAAACAAATCTATTTTTTTGTAAAAATTGGAAAAACAATTCCTTTTTTTCTTCAGCTTTTAGTAAAAAAAAAAGGTTTTAGAAAAATTACTTTAGAAAATTATTTTTCGTGTATAAATAATGGGTCTCTTTAATTAATTAAGAAATATTTAGAATGGGCCAATAGGATGATGACATGTGTCCCTCCGTTAATTCAAAGGGCAATTGTGAGCCAAAAATATTAACGGAACGGCATATTTGGCCCAATAGGTGGATGGAAGGCATTATTGTACCAAAACGGATAGTCCAGGGGCATTTTAGGCCCTTTTCCGTTTAATTTTTTCTAATGTGAGACTTCCGAAACAAATCTGCGTTTACTCGTGCCAAAATGCAAGTAACCGAACGAATCCGCACATTTAACCAATTCTCTAATATAAATTTATAACCAAAGTATAAGTTATTGGTTTCATTCAAACATGAACATAATATTGTAACAGCTTTCCTGATTCTGTTTGAAATCAGGGATGGCAAATAGGGCAGGGCAGGGCGGGACGGGGCAGGGCAAGCCTTGGTTGCTAATATTTTGATCCGCCCTGCCCCGCCCCATTTATTATTTTTTCAAATTTTTATCTTACCCTGCCCCGTCTTGCCCCGTTTACTTTTGCTACTTCTGTAAATACACTATTGTGTAGCTCCATAATTGAATAGAAACTTTAAGACTCTGGTTTGGATTAATATGTGGGAAAATACAACGTGTTTGCATTTAAATTCTTATACCTGGAAGAAAGATGCACATCTTCCCAACTATAATGAAGAAATAGAAACTCGGAATAACAAGGTCGATAACTACAAAAATAATGTCACCACGATAAAACCTATACTATGTCGTACAAAGAGTGAACGTAGCGAACATGTCATATTCGATAATGCCTCGATGGCTAACAGTTCATTAGTTGGAGTTCCTCCAAAACAAGAAGGTTGTGGCATTAGCATTTCATTTGAGCCGCCAAAGCATATGATGAAGAAGAAAGGGAAAGCAAGTTCTGTGATAAGTGGTGCAGCGTCCCTATTAGTCTAGCTCCCAAAAAAATGGAAAAGGAAAAAGCCATAAAATTTATGAAATTGCAGTAATTAAAAAAGGGGGTAAGAGAAAATGATGCATATGCCAGCATTGATGCGTTGAATCCAAAGGGAACTTATGTGCAGCTTCCCCATATTCAAAACATAAAAGCTCTGCCCCTAACCCACTATTTTTAAAAAAAAAAAAAAAATTAGCCCTGTCCCGCTTCATTTAAATCTTTTCCTGCCCTACCCCATTTAGAGTTTGCCCTGCCCCGCCCTGTCTCAATTGTCATCCCTATTTGAAACACAGCTTAATTTCCCCCCTGTAATTAGCCTTATTTAAATCAAATTTGTGACGTGTGACACTGGATCTGGAACTAACTATGGATCTTAATATGTGGCCGAAGACAAAAAAAAAGTCTCTAGTCACTTCGAGTACAAAGAATCGCTTGGGTAGGTGCGGATCCAGTTTGTATCTCCTTGAATTAAAAAAAAAAAAAGCTGAATACATACGGAAACACTTAAAGTTGGCATGATTTTTTATTTAGACACCTGAACTTAGAGGTGTTCCTAATGCGCACGTACATTACACGGACATCGTTCCAATTAGGCACTTCTTGCTGAGTTGGCACATAGAATGAGTTTCACCTAATATAGGCTCGTGAAGAGCCCTTAAAACATATTTTTTTTGTCCTTTTTATTTCCTCCTCCTTCTTCCTCTTCTTCTTCTTTTTCTTCTTCTTTATGTCCACTACCATTTCTAAACTTGCATCCTCCACTTTTACTATTGTTGTGCATCCATCATTGATTTAGCTCGAAAGTTTGGACGAGTCCTTCTCCAAATAACCAGCTGCCGCCAAGCTCTCCTTCCTCACCACCACATTCTCTGCCGCCCTGGGTCTGCTGGTGGCGGCGACGGTGAACTGCGCCGATAAATGGTTGCTAAGTAGTTAACAGTTCTCGTTTTGTTGGTTTTTCATCAGGTTTTTGAATATCCAAGGGCTTTGTCTTAGTAAGAATTATTGCTTAGAATTTTGCAGTACTAAATGGTTTTCACCCATCAAAGAAATCGGATGTTATAATTGTTGGGTTTAATATTTAATTAATATATTAAATATTTAAAAGAGGGTGACTCGGAAATGGAGGGAAATGAAATTTTGAGTGAAATTTCAAGTTCCCCCTCCTTGGTAAATGGGCATTGTCCCATATTGGAAGAGGAAGAGGTTGTTAATGGGTATATAAGCAATTGGTTTTCTTCTAGCTCTTAAAGAGTTGAGAAGAAAGCAAGCCTCACGCCGTCGTCGTCGCTCGCTCGGCTCGGCTTCGGCTTCGGGTACGGCTATGGATTCAGAACTATGTGGACCAAATTTATTTGTTAATAGTACGGCTACGGCTACGGCTACGGCTTCGGCTTCGGCTTCGGATTCGGATTCAGATTCGGATTCGGATTCGGATTCAGATTTAGATTTGGTCAAATGATCGATCGCTTGATTAACTTTTTGGACCAAATTTATTTGTTAATAGTAAAATATTAACAGAAATATTATTAAAATATTTATTTTAATAATAGACTATTAATATTAAATAAATAATAATATTAAATCCAAATTTCAGTTTTTTCTGTTTTTGTAACAGAAACTTAATTACCCATCAATTTTTCCTCTTTATTTTCCCTCTTTATTATTGAGTAAATGGCTATTTATGCAATGGCATTTATGCTGTGGCAGTTTTGCAGAAACAGCAATTCTGAAGAGACTCTTCAGATTTCAGCCCAACTTTTGGCTATAAATACAACACTATTCTGCTCAGAATTTCACTACGAATTTCTGAGTTTCTCCTCCTTTCTTCCGCATACTTTTAGCATCAAACAAAGCAAAAAGTAAGTGTGATTTGCTACCAAACTTTGTGTTCACTGAAACACTGGGGTTTGAAGTACCACTACACGAGTGTGTAATTCATTCTATCCTGAGAGGAAATAATCCATAACCTTAGGTACTAGGAGGGGATTAATTCCTTAAGGAAAAACTGTGAATTCAGTGGACTCAAATTGGTTTCTTCATTTCTGTTTCTTCATATTCTTGTTTGTATTTATTTATATTTCCAGAATTATTTTACAAATACAGTGTAATAACAAGCTTAAGGAATTTAATTTATTTTTATATTTGTTTTTTACTGTTTCAGGAAGAGTAAAACCTTTGTGGTTTTGTACTCTATTAAAATCTACGTGATTTTAATATTTGTGTCATTCTTTTACATAAATGACTAATGAGAATGAGAACCAAACTGTTCCAATGGTGACTGCTAATGCCTCAACAAGCCGAACGACTCCGGTAGCATTCGCATCGGCGGAGAAACCCAGAAAATTTTTCGGGATTGATTTCAAGCGCAGGCAACAAAAGATGTTCTTCTATTTGACTACTCTAAGTCTCCCGAAGTTCATAAAGGAAGATATTCCTGTGTTGTCCGATGAAACTCCAGAAACCGAACGCTTTCTCGTCGTTGAGGCGTGGAAGCATTCAGATTTTTTATGCAAGAATTATTTTCTAAGCGGGCTGGAAGATACTTTGTATAACGTCTACAGTGGCTTAGAAACATCAAAGGAACTGTGGACTGCGCTTGAAAAGAAATACAAAACTGAAGATGCCGGGTTGAAAAAGTTTGTTGCTGCAAAGCTTTTGGACTACAAAATAGTAAATAGCAAGTCTGTTATCACCGAGGTCCAGGAATTGCAAGTGATAATTCACGATCTCCTTGCTGAAGGTATAAATCAAATTAATATTGATGTTGAAAGTAGTAATCTTAGTATTTTTACTAATGAAAATTTCATTGAAGGTCTTGTTATCAATGAAGCATTCCAAGTAGCAACAATGATTGAGAAGTTGCCTCCTTTGTGGAAGGACTTCAAAAACTACTTGAAACACAAACGCAAGGAGATGTCCCTTGAAGATCTCATTGTTCGGTTGAGAATCGAAGAGGAGCATAAAGCTGCTGAAAAGAGAGGCCGTGGAAACTCAAAAATAATGGGAGCAAATATTGTTGAAGAGAACAAGAAGAGGAAGAAGGCTTCTGGACCAAAATACAACCCAAGCAAGAAGTGGTTCAGTGGAAACTGCTACAACTGTGGAAAATCCGGACACAAATCTACGGAGTGTCGTGCTCCGAAGAAACGCAAAAAGAAGGTTCAAGCAAACATGGTTGAAAAGAATGATGATGTTGATGACTTGTGTGCCATGCTTTCCTAATGCAACTTGGTAGGCAATCCTAAAGAGTGGTGGATTGATTCTGGAGCCACTCGCCATGTTTGTGCTGTTAGAGAAGCGTTTGCTACTTATGCTCATGTTGGACCCGACGAGACGATTTCTATGGGAAATGCTTCTAAGGCCAATATTGAAGGATGTGGGAAGATATTTCTCAAAATGACTTCCGGCAAAGTGGTGACTTTGAACAACGTCCTTCATGTTCCCGAGATTAGGAAGAATTTGGTCTCTACTGAACTTCTTGTTAAAAATGGTTTTAAATGTGTTTTTGTTTCCGATAAGGTTTTAATAAATAAGAATGAAATGTTTGTAGGAAAAGGTTACCTCACTGAGGGCCTTTTCAAGTTGAATGTAATGGTTGTTGAGAATAATAATAAAATTTCAGCTTCGTCTTACTTACATGAGTCAAATGAATTATGCATATACGTTTGGGTCATGTCAATTATAAAACCTTACGGAAAATGATTAATTTGGAAGTATTGCCTAAATTTGAATGTGACAAACCAAAATGTCAAGTATGTGTGGAATCTAAGTATGTTAAACATCCTTATAAGTCGGTTGAAAGGAATTCAAATCCTTTAGACTTAATTCACACAGATATTTGTGACATGAAGTCAATACCATCTCGCAGTGGAAAGAAGTATTTCATAACTTTTTTTGACGATAGTACTCGATATTGCTATGTTTACTTACTTAATAGTAAAGATGAAGTAATAGACGCATTCAAGCAATACAAAAATGAAGTTGAAACACAACTTAACAAGAAAATCAAAATGATAAGAAGTGATAGTGGTGGTGAATATGAATCTTCTTTTGAATAAATATGTTTAGAATATGAAATTATTCATCAAACAACGACCCTTTACACACCCCAATCCAATGGGACTCCAGAAAGAAAGAATCGTTCATTAAAGGAGATGATGAACGCATTATTGATAAGTTCTGGTTTGCCACAGAACTTGTGGGGGTAAGCCATACTTACGGCTAGCCGAATACTAAATTGAGTACCCCATAGCAAAACACAATCCATTCCATATGAAAAATGGAAAGGAAGGAAGCCCAACTTGAATTATTTTAAAGTGTGGGGGTGTTTGGCAAAAGTGCAAGTTCCTAAACCCAAAAGGGTAAAAATAGGACCCAAAACCGTTGATTGTGTTTTCATAGGATATGTGACTAATAGTAAAGCATATCGATTTCTAGTTCATAAATTAGAAAATCCCGACATTCATAATAATACAGTTATAGAATTAGATAATGCTGAGTTCTTTGAAAATACATATCCGTATAAAAAGGAATGTGATTCGATTAATGAAGGATCTAAACGACCTCGGGAAGAAGCAAAAGAAAGTACACTTAACCAGGAAGATCTAAGGCGTAGTAAACGTCAAAGAACGTCTACTTCATTTGGACTAGATTTTGTGACTTTCTTATTGGAAAATGAGCCTCAAACATTTAAAGAAGCTATGTCTTCTTCAGAATCATTGTTATGGAAAGAGGCAGTCAATAGTAAAATAGAATCCATATTGAACAACCATATATGGGAATTGGTTTATCTTCCTCCCGGAAATAAACCGTTGGGTTCTAAATGGATATTTAAGAGGAAAATTAAAGATGATGGCACTATTGACAAATATAAGGCAAGACTTGTGGTCAAAGGGTATAGACAACGAGAAGGTCTTAATTATTTTGATACATACTTTCCAGTTACAAGAATTACGTCCATACGAACGTTAGTAGCGTTAGCTGCGGTTTATGGTCTTGAAATTCACCAAATGGATGTTAAGACGGCCTTCTTAAATGGAGATTTGGAGGAAGAAATATACATTAAACAACCAGAAGGGTTTGTGGTTCCAGGTAAAGAAAAGAAGGTTTGTAGATTTGTTAAGTCCCTTTACGGATTAAAACAAGCACCCAAACAATGGCATGCGAAATTTTACCAAACAATATTTTCAAATGGGTTTAAGATAAATGAATGTGATAAATGTGTGTACATTAAAAATATTCCAAATCACATAGTCATTGTTTGCCTATATGTGGATGATATGCTCATAATGAGTAATGACATTGCCAATATAAATGCTACTAAGCGTATGCTAACTAGCAAGTTCGATATGAAAGACTTGGGAGTTGCTGATTTAATTCTGGGAATTAAGATCCATAAGACTTCTCAAGGTCTGGCGTTGTTATATCAAGACAGTACTTGAAAAATTCAAGCACTTGGTCTTTAAAGTTGCAAAGACTCCAATTGATGTGAATCTTGCCTTAGCAAAGAACAAAGGCCAAAATATATTACAATTGGATTATGCTCGTGTGTTGGATTGCTTAATGTACATCATGAACT